>CAUYTI010027087.1:0-41925 GCA_963575145.1 Galago senegalensis
CGGGCGTTGTGGCGGGCGCCTGTGGTCCCAGCTACTTGGGAGGCGGAGGCAGGAGACTCGCTTGAGCCCAGGAGTTGGAGGTTGCTGTGAGCTGTGATGCCAAGGCACTCTACCCAGGGGGACAGCTTGAGGCTCTGTCTCCAAAAAAAAAAAAATTGTACCCTCATATTAATATGAAATAATAATTAAAAAACCTGTGAGCTACCACGTATATGCCCACTAGTCTACAAAAATCAAAAAGTGGAACAGTATCCAACTCTGGCTGGAGTGTGAAGTTGAGAATGCTCATCTTCTGCTGGGGAAAATGTTAGCAGTGATCAGCATCACTACTCTGGGAAAAGTTTGGCATGATAGAGTAAAACTAAATATGCATGTATCTTACAATTCTGCAATTCCATCCCTAAATTTATACACCACGAAACATGTATACAAATGTCAAGAAATCTTTTTTTTTTGAGACAGAGCCTCAAGCTGTCCCCCTGGGTAGAGTGCCATGGCTTCACTGCTCACAGCAACCTCCATCTCCTGGGCTCAAACGAGTCTCCTGTCACAGCCTCCCAAGTAACTGGGACCACAGGCACCCGCCACAATGCCTGGCTATTTTTTGGTTGCAGCCATTATTGTTGTTTGGTGGGCCTGGGCTGGGGATTCGAACCCGCCACCTTAGGTGTATGTGGCTGCTGCCTTAGCCGCTTGAGCCATAGGCGCCAAGCCAATGTCAAGAAATCTTGCTCATAACAGTCTCAAATTGGAAACAACCTGAATGTCCATCAGTGGTGAAGTGGTTTCATGCGTCATGGCCATTCAAACAATGGAACACTATGCAGTAAATAAATAAATAAATGGATTATAGCTCAGCTATAAAGCTTGTCAAAGCCAAGATGCTTATCAGAAAAATGAAAGCTATATGATTCTCATTTAAAAATGAGAAAATTTAAAAACAAGAAAAGAAATATATTTGTGGTCAAGGAATATATACAGGTATAATAAAACTAGGTAGGGAAACAAGAGAGTGATTAACCTAAAATTCAAAATGAAGGATGTTTGAAAGAGGCATAAAAGGTCATCTAGTGAATTGGTGATATTTTATTTTCCAGCTGAGACATTGACTACACAGGTGTTTATCTTGTTGTTTTATTTCAAACTATACAGCTGTATTTTATATACTTCTATATGTATGATATATCTTGCACACACTGATTTGGGATCTTTGCTACCTCATTTGCAGATCCAACAGCTGTGAGTCACCCAGGGAAGTCCCTCACGCTGGCAAAGCGGGAATGAGTAATGTCTGTAGGCTAGAAATCTAAATTGATCTCGACCGGCATCTCCTCCAGCCCAATTTACTCCCTAACTGGCCGCTAGTGTTTCTGCTGATATTGCACTTGATAGAACTACTCTGACAGCACCCACACTGCTCAATACTCCTTCACTGAGGTTAGCTTGTGAATATTTCCTATTAAATAAGAATTATATTTTACTTGAAAATGAAATCCACTTTAAGACAAAACAAAAATACCCCTTTGCTTATCTTTGATGGAGTGTATCTCTATCTTGTCTCTGATTGGCCAGTTCATTCAGGCAACCCTTTAAATGATGACATGCATTACCTCCTGTCATTTTTTAATGCACTTCAAGTACATTTTCTCTTACCCCATGATCCACACAATAATGAAGATAGTTTATATAAGTACAAATTCCCCAGACAACTAAGCTTCTCCAAATTCTCCCTAAGTGGAAGACACAATTATACTTCATTACTCTTATAAAATAGCTTCTTCTCTTTTTTATTCTCTTGAAGAAAAGTTAGCTGGCTGATCTTGGGGATCAATCCAAAGTATGCCTTTTAAAGCTTTTACTCACATGGTGCACATTTTCTAAATTTTTTTTAACAATCAATTTAAAAAAAAAATATTTGTAAATGGTTTGGATTCATTGAGGGTGAAAAGAATTAGGTTATACCAATTGCCTTTGTTAGATAAAGTCCCTCTCATAATTGTGTACTGCCCCCAAGGGTGTGCCATACCGTGTGACCCCCCTACCCCCTTACCCCACTTGCTCACTCCCCCACCCCCCCCTCGTATTAGCTTAGCTACTGCCTTCATATTAGAACTGAGTACATTGGATTCTTGCTTCTCCATTCTTGTGATGCTTTACTAGGAAGAATTAATCTCCATCCAGATTAATACAAAAGATATAAAATTTCTGTCTGTTTTAATGGCTAAATAGTATTCCATAGTATAGATATGCCATAACTTGTTAATCCATTCCTGGGTTGGTGGGCATTTAGGCTGTTTCCACATTTTGGTGATTATAAATTGAGCTGTGATAAACAGTCTAGTGCAAATGTCCTTATGATAAAAGGATTTTCTTTCTTCTGGGTAGATACCTTGTAAAGGAATTGCAGGATCAAATGGGAGGTCTAATTTGAGTTCTTTGAGGGTTCTCCATATTTCCTTCCAAAAATGTTGTATTAGTTTAGGTCAGGAGTCTTGATTTGCATTTCTCTGATGATTAGGGATGATGAGCCTTTTTTCATAGGTTTGTTAGCCATTTGTTTTTCTTCTTTAGAGAAGGTTCTATTCATGTCTCTTGCCCAGTGATATATGAGATTATTTGGTCTATTTTTGTTGATTAATTTGAGTTCTCTGTAGATTGTACTTATCAAGCTTTTGTCCAATTCATAATATGCAAATATCTTTTACTATTCTGAAGGTTGCGTATTTGCTTTGGTTGTTGTTTCCTTAGCTGTACAGAAGCTTTTCAGTTTAATTAAGTCCCATTTGTTTATTTTTGTTGTCTTTGCAATTGCCGTGGAAATCGTCTTCATACAGTCTTTCACCAGGCCAATATCTTCAAGTGTTTCCCCCACATGTTCTTTGAGGATTTTTATTGTTTCTTATCTTAGATTAAAATCTTTTATCCATCTTGAATCAATTTTTGTAAGTGGTAAGAGGTGTGGGTCGAGTTTTAGTCTTTTACATGTGGTTATCCAGTTCTTCCAACACCATTTATTGAATAGAGATTCTTTTCCTCAGTGTATGTTCTTGTTCAGTTTATCAAAGATCAGGTGGCTGTAAGATGTTAGTTTCATCTCATGGTTTTCTATTTGGTTCCAAATTTCAATGTCTCTATTTTTGTGCCAATACCATGCTGCTTTGATCACTATGGCCTTGTAGCTTAGCTGAAAGTCTGGTAGGGTGATACCTCTGGCTTTTTTTTTTATTATTACTAAGAATATACTTGGCTATATGGGGTTTCTTCTGCTTCTATACAAAATGAATAATTATTTTATCCAAATCTTGAAAGTATAATGATAGTATTTTAATGGGGATTGCACTGAATCTTAGATTGCTTTGGGAAGTATAGCCATTTTGACAATGCTGATTTTTCGCAGCTATGAGCATGGTATGTTCTTCCCTTTGTAAATATCTTCTACTATTTCTTTTCTTAGGATTTTGTCATTTTCTTTGTAGAGATACTTCACCTCTATTGTTATGTACATTCTAGGTTCTTTTTTTTTTTAAGCTACTGTGAAGGGAATTGTGTCCTTGATTAGCTTCTCATCTTGGCTATTATTGGCATATACAAAGCTACTGATTTGTAGACATTGATTTTATACCCTGAGACATTACTGTGTTTTTTGATCACTTCCAGGATTCTTGTGGTTGAGTCATTTGGATTCTCTAAATATAAGATCTTATCATTGGCAAAGAGTGAGAGTTTGACCTCTTCTGCCCCCATTTGGATGCCCTTTATTTCCTTCTCTTGCCTGATTGTATCGGCTAGAACTTCCAGCACTACTTTGAATAGTAATGGTGATAGAGGACAATCTTGACTGTTTCCAGTTCTAAGTGGAAAAGCTTTCAGTTTTACTCCATTCAGTATATTAGCTATAGATTTGTTGTAGACGGCTTCAGTCAGATTCAGAAATGTGCCACCTATGCCTATATTTGTAAGTATTCCAATTAGAAAAGGTTGCTGAATTTTATTGAATTCTTTTTCTGCATTGATTGAGAGGATCATATGGTCTTTGTTTTTGCTTTTGTTGATATGGTGAATTATGTTTATGGACTTGCATATGTTAAACCAGCCTGTGTCCCTGGGATGAAACCTATTTGATCATGGATGAATGAGTTTTTTTAATGTGTAGCTGTAATCTATTGGCTAGGATTTTATTGAAAATTTTTACATCTATATTCATTAGTGAAATTGTTCTGAAGTTCTCCTTTTTGGTTGGGTCTTTTCCTAGTTTTGCACTTAATTTGGGTGCATTATTATGGTCTTATGGGATATCACATTGCTTAGACCCATCAAGGTCTGTGTCATAAATCTGGGAGCATTTAATTTGGGTGCATAAATATTTAAAATTGAAATGTCTTCTTGCTGTAGTGTTCCTTTGACCAGTATAAAGTGTCCATCTTTGTCTTTCTTTACTTTGATTGCTTTAAATCTGCTTGTATCTGAAAATAAGATTGCAGCCCCTCCTTTCTTCTGATTTCCATTTGTTTGAAGTACTGTTTTGCATCCATTAACCCTGAGTCTTGATTTGTCCTCTAAAGCTAGGTGTGTCTCCTGGAGACAGCATATAGATGGCTTGTGTTTTTATATCCAATCAACCAGCCAGTGCTTCAGTGGTGAATTCAATCCATTGACATTTATTGAGAGAATTGATATGTTTGGTGGAGTTCTTCTATTCATCTTATTTTGTGAAAGTCCATGTGTAATTTTTGCTTTTGCACCACTGGAGAAGCTAAGTTTTGACATTTAGCTTCTGGATGTTTCCTTTGTGGGTGGTCCATTTTGATGGTTAGTGTTGAGACTAGGTCTAAGTATTTCCTGTGGAGTGGTCTTGTGGTGGTGAATTTCCTCAGTGCTTATATTTCTACAAAAGATTTGATTTCTCCATCAGTTTTGAAGCTCACTTTAGCTGGATACAGAATTCTGAGCTGAAAATTCTTATATTTAAGAATGTTGAAGGTGAGTGACTATGTTCTTCTGGCTTGGAAAGTTTCAGTTGAAATGTCTGCTGTTATCCTAATGACTCTGTCTCTGTAGGTCGTTTGGCACTTAGTCCTGGCTGCTTGCAGAATTTTTTCTTTCATCTTGACTTTGGATAGGTTCATTACGGTGTGTCTTGGAGAAGCTCTGTTTGAGTTGAGATGAGCTGGGGTTCAATATTCATCTGAAAGGAGTGTGTTGGGGTCTTTAGTATAACTTGGGAAGTTTTCATTTATGATAGTCTCCAGTAGGGCTTCCATTCCTTTGGGACAATCTTCTTCACCTTTAGGAATCCCTATTATTTGTATGTTTGAATGTGTCATGGAGTCTTGTTCTCTAAGCACCTATTCTGCTTTCTGTCTTTTTGTTTCTGCCTCCTTAAGTACCTGAGTTAACTCAAAAACCTTATCCTCTATCTCTGAGGTTCTTTCTTCTCCATGGTCTAACCTATTTTTGATACTTTCTACTGCATCTTTGCATTCCCTAATCGGGTCCTTCATTTCTGTGAGCTCCGCCATATCCTTTCTATATTCTACATATCTCTCATCAGACAGATGTGAGCAAAACCACTGGAGACAGCTTGAGGGGAGCTCCCTCAGCCCAGCACTGCCCAAACCTCGGCCTAGCTGGGAGACAGTGAGGACAGCAGGAGGGCTGGGGGCTTTAGGTCACACAGATGTTAACGCCAGAAAGGACATCCAAGAGGCAGCGAGAGCCCCACCTCTGTCTCCAGCACCCTCTCAGTTTTCCATAGCAATCACCTTGAACTCTCACCTTCTCTCTAACTTCTGATTACCATCCAGTGCTCTCCACTGAAGATGGACTTCACAGCTCTGCTGGCAGAGACAAAGGACACTCTGCTTCTTTCCTCAGTGTGCATCCCTCTCTCCCAGTCCTCCCTGTCTAGGGCCAAGTCTTTCCTGGGCTGTGGGCCCCTTTCCACCTGGGTGACATTCCCTCTTCTCTCTGCAGCACCTCCTACTCATTCCTTCTCACTGGCTTTAAGACTCGCCGTACCCTCTCCCATCTGAGTGAAAGCTTCATCTGACCCTATATTCACTTTCTCCTTCTTCACAGTCCAGCTTTTTGAAACAGTGGGCTGCAACCACAGCTCCATTTGTTAACCTCCCAGTGCTCCCTTCTCCATAACCTGGCTTCTCCTGTCCCCTCACTGCATTGAGAATGCTTTCCCCAAGCCCATGATGTGGTGGGCTGCAGAGTGCCCCCCAGAGATATCCAGGCCCTAATCCCTGGAACCTACAAAGGCTACCTTATTTGAGAAAAGGGCCTTTGCAGCTGTGATTATGTGAGGACTTTGAGATGGCCAGATTATGTTGGATTAGCTGGGTGGGCCCCAACCACTGTTATACCCAAAGTGAGTGGAATAGAGAAACACCAGCACACTGAGTCCAAATTAAGCCAGGGGCCTTTATTAATCGGCCGGACCAAGAGCAGGCTCACGCCTCAAAGTCTCTCGACCCCTAGAAGCAGGGGTGGAAACCTTTTATAAGGGACTTTCGGTAGGGGAGGGGGAGTTCTTAATGAAGCTGAATTTCACAAGTGCCAACACCTGGTAAGGGGAGGCCTTACGAGGGGAAGCTGGGGTTTGCAGTTATTACTGAACTCTTTCAGCTGAGCTTCCTGTCTTAAAGGGGGAGTGTTGAAAGCCCCCAGCAACATGGAGTTGGGGCATAACAACACAATCACGGTTCCTTATAAGAAGGAGGCTGACCGGATGTGATGCCCAGAGAGAGATGCCGTACTTCTGTTTTGACCGTGGAGGAAGCACCAGGAGCCAAGCTATGCAGAGACTATGGCTCTACACGCCAGCCGCCTTTCCCTGTGAGTCTCTTTCTCTTTTTCTTTTCTTTTCTTTTCTTTTCTTTTTTGTTTTTTGAGACAAAATTTGACTCTGTCTCCCTGGGTAGAGTGCCATGGCACCATCATAGCTCATAGCAACCTCAAATCCTGGGCTCAAGTGATCCTCCTGTCTCAGCCTCCTGAGTAGCTGGGACTACAGGTAAGCACTACTATGCCCAGGTAGGTTTTTTTATTTTTAAATTTTTTAAGTTTTTTTTTTTTTTTTTTTTAGAAACACGGGGATCTTGCTCTTGCTTAGGCTGGTCTTGAACATCTGAGCTTAAGGGATCCACCCACCTCCAGTTTCAGCCTCCCAGAGTGCTGGGATTATAGACGTGAGCCACTGCACCTGGACCCTTCCTTTGAGTCTCTTATGCCTCTCAGTCTTGCCTGATTTGTCCTCGTGGGTCTTGTTGGGGAAGGAGGGCACAGCTCATTTCTTTTTCCTTCTCTTCACCTTCTCTTTCAGGGAGGTGGGGTGTGTGAGGAAAAGGTCCAGTCTTAACAGGCTGTTGTGGCTTTTACCTGGTGTCATAGGCCTCAGGGGGTGTTGAGGTTTCTCTCCTGGGGCTGTTTTGATGAGGTGCGTGCTAGAGACATCCCTTCTCACTAGAGTTTGTGTTTCTAGCTCCACTTGCTGGTCACCATGACTCTGGCCACTCATTCCTCAGCCCCCAGCATTCTGGTGCTTAGCTCTCAGGGTTGTCTTTCCAGAAATAGTTGGTTCAATTTGTTCTAAGATCATTTGTCTTCTGTGGGGTCCAGGTCTGGCCTATGGGCAACTCCAGGGCATCTTCACTCTGCCAAGCTCTGGGGGGATGGCCATGGACAGGGCACCCTGGTCTCTGAGCTGGGCCAAAGACTTTCACACTAGGTGGTACATGCTGCATCTCCCACCTGCAAGGAGACACGTGTCAAACTCCCCGTGGAGCATTCTTGAAGCCTCTCTTGTCTGGTTAAAGTGAGAGGGAAACATATCCTCCTTCTGTTCCCTCCCTGGAGCAGGGGAGGTGGTGGGGAAGGTTCCACACAGACGGGTCTTTGCAATGCTCATATCCAATGGAGGCTCATAGATGTTTCCACAGACCTGTTCTATGACCACTTCCTTCAGTGGAGAACATTCTTTCACCTTTGGGGCCTGAGGAAGTAAATACTTTTAAAGTATTTAGTTGGGTCTACTAAGTGTAGAAGAATAGAATCCCAATCATCAGGCTTCCGGATACACTTCAATGTGTGGAGAAGGAAGGGAAAAAGCAGGGAAGTTGTATGGATGATGGGCACCTCATTCATGAAATTGCTTGGTAGACTGTAGGATGCAGAAGCTGGAGGCCTCCTTCTGGGGGAGGTGGCTCAGCAATCCTTGTCCTCACTGTAGAGGGTACATTCCTCAGAGCTTATCTGTACCTCTCCTTTTCCTGTGGCCCTGGACTCTCCACTACTTGCCTACTAATTGCTGACACAGCCCTTCCTACAATTCTCCAGAAACACATTTACCTTGTAAAGTATGTTTGGAGGTACCAGACTAAAAATCTTGGTAGAGAGGCCCAGGCAAACAACGCAAAACTGAGTATTAACCATCCTTTTTACTAAAAGCTCTTGGCCTAACCCATGGTTAGAATAATTCTTTTTTTTTTTTTTTTTGCAGTTTTTGGCTGGGGCTGGGTTTGAACCCACTGAACCTGCCACCTCCAGCATATGGAGCTGGCGCCCTACTCCTTTGAGCTACAGGCACTGCCCTAGAATAATTCTTTTTTAAAAAAAATTTAGTTATGGCCAGGGGCAGAAGCTCACACCTGTAATCCTAGCACTCTGAGAGGCCGAGGTATGAGGATCCCTTGAGCTCAGGAGTTGGAGACCAGCCGGAGCAAAAACAAGACCCTGTCTCTGCTAAAAATAGAAAAATTAGCCAATGTTTTGGCAGGTGCCTGTAGTCCCGGGTACCTGGGAGGCTGAAGCAGGAGGGTCACTTGAGTTTGAGGTTACTGTGAGCTAGAATGAGGCCACAGCACTCTAGTCTGTGTATTGGAATGAGACTCTGTCTCAAAAAAATAAAAAAAGTTTTCATTATTGTGGGTGCATGGCGGTTGTATATATTTATAGGGCACATGTGATGTTTTGATACAGGCATGTGTAATAATTAAATCAGGCAATTGGGGGGTATGCATCACCTCAGGTATTCATCACTTTTTAAAAGTGACATTCCAATTCTATTATTTGTTTTAAAGTATACATTAACTTATTTTTTATTATAGTCACTTTGTTGTGCTCTCAAATATTGTTCATCCTGTCCAACTACCTAACAGTATTTTTATACTCATTAACCACCCCAGCTTTCCTTCTCACTCTCTGTTACCCTCCCTGAGCTCTGGTAAATCTCATTCTACTCTGTCTCCATGAGAGCAATTGTTTTTAATATTTAGCTCCCACATATGCGTGAGAACATGGGAGATTTGTCTTTCTGCGCTTGGCTTATTTCAGTTGAGATAATGTTCTTCAATTCCATCCATGTTGTTGCAAGTGACTGTATTTCATTCTTTTTTATGGCTATGAGGTTGGACAATTAAGTCCATGAACTCATCTTGTATATAACTCATTGCTGAGTATCACTTTGGTCACCTTTGAGGTATTCCTTTTGGGAAGCTATGCACTTTTGCCAGCACCCAGTTAACTCTTCAAAGCAATTTTGGGACTCTTTTTCTGGAACAGCCATCAGGGCTGTCATTGAACGAGGTCTGACAATTAAGTTGGTGAACACATGCTAGAAAAAGTGCTACATACCTCACTGGCAAATATACTGTCACCAGATGGCCAAGGAGAGTACTTTGAAAGTAACCAGAATGATATTCGGCAAAGAGGTAGGTACCACCTTATCGAGGATGAGTTTACACACTTCATTTTCCGACTTCATATAATATTCCATTATGTACATGTGCCGTGATTACTTTATCCATTCATTTGCTGATGGACACTTAGGTTGATTCCAAATCTTGGCTATTGTGAACTGCAATAAACATGGGGGGGTAGGCAGATATCTTTTCCACATACTAACTGCCTTTCTTTTGGATATATATCTAGCAGAGAGATTACTGGGTCATAAGGTAGTTTTATTTATTTATTTTAATTAATTAATTTTTTTTTTTTGAGACAGAGCCTCAAGCTGTCCCCCTGGGTAGAGTGCCATGGCATTACAGCTCACAGCAACCTCCAACTCCTGGGCTCAAGCGAGTCTCTTGCCTCCGCCTCCCAAGTAGCTGGGACCGCAGGCGCCCGCCACAGCGCCCAGCTATTTTTTGGTTGCAGCCATCATTGTTGTTTGGCAGGTCCGGGCTGGGGATACGAACCCGCCACCTTAGGTGTACGTGGCTGGCGCCTTAGCCGGTTGAGCTATAGGCGCTGAGCCAAGTTTCTTAATATAAGCTATAGACACACCCTTAAGAGTGAAGGGGGGGGAAGCCACATCTAAACAAAATAGAATCTAAAAACTAGAAGCAACAGCTGCTCCAGATAAGAAGGAATCAGAGTAAGAGTTCAAGAAGCATAAGAAATAAGAGTGAAAGGACACCTCCAAAAGGAGGACAGCAGCTCTCTGGCAATGGATCCCAGCCAACAGAAAAATGCAGTAATGACAGCTAAAAGATGTAAATATGAACTGTAAGGAACATCAGTGAAATTCAAGAGAATATAGAAAACCAGGTCAAAGAAATGAGAAAAACAATTTGGAAAATGTATGAAAAATTTTCTAAAGATATAAATGTGTTAAAAAATGAAATAGAACTTTAGAAAATGAAAAATTAATTTGAGGAAATACAAAACACAGTGGAAAGATTTAGAAGTAGAGTAGACCAGGCAGAAGAAAGAATTTCAGAGTTTTAAGACAACTCTTTCAAATTAATCCAGTCAAAAATAAGAACAAATAATTAAGGGGAAAAACAGAGCCTATGAGAAATATGAGATTGTGTAAAATGGCCAAATATAAGAATTATAGGCATATTTTAGGGTGAAGAAATAAAAGCATATGGGCTGGCAAATCTACTTGAGGAAACAATTGTGGAAAATTTCCCTACTGTGATATTAATAGATACGCAGACATCCAGATACAAGAAGCTCAATGGACACATGGGAGATTCATTGGAAAGAGGGAATCAATGAGACATATGGTTATCATACTGTCCAAAGTTACATGAATGAGGAGCTCCTGCGAGCCATGAGGTGAAAACATCAAGCAATGTACAAAGGAAAACTGACAGGCTAATTGCAGACTTCTAAATTGATGTCTTACAACCCAGAAGGGATTTGGGCTCCATCTTCAGTCTTCTTAAACAGAACAATTGCCACCTTAGAATTTTTTATCATACAAAGCTGAGTTTCATATATGAATGAGAAGTAAAAACTTTTCCAGGCAAGCAAACACTGAGGGAATTTGTCACAACCAGACCTGTTCTTTAGGAAATATTCAGTACTGCATTATACATGCATCAACACAATACCCACCAGTGTAAAATCACCCATAAGCCAAACTTCACAGACATTATAAAATGATAGCAGAAGAGGGAAAACAAAGCAATAAGGTACTACCTAAGATGATATATAGAATGATATCCCATGTATCAGTTCTATCACGTAATGTTAACAGTCTGAATGGCTCACTCAAGAGACATAGGCTGGTTGAATGGATAAAAAAGTAAAACTCAAATATCTATTTTTTTCAGGAAACACATCTAATCCATGAGGACTCACAAAGATTTAAGGTGAAAGAATGGGAAAAAAAAATTCCATACAACCAGAAACCAAAAGAGAAAATCTGTAGCTATTCTAACATCAGATAAAATTTACTTTGAATAAACATTGACAAGGAAATACAAAGATAGTCATTAAATAATACAAAGAGAGCAATTCAACAAGAAGACATAACAATCCAAATGTTTGTGTGTGTGTGTGTGCATGCTCCTAACACAGAATCTCCTAGTTACATAAAGCAAATTCTACTAGATCTAAACAAAGATAAATAACAACATTATAATTTCTGGAGACTTAAACACCCCACCAAAAAACTGTAGAGATCATAGAATAAGAAAATAAATGAATGAATGAATTAATTAATAAATACTGAACATAGATGAGACATAGGAACAGATCGTCCTAACAGGCATTTACAGAACATTCTAAGCCAAAACTACTGAATATACATACTACTCATACTTGGGACATTGTCTAAGATGGATTATATCTTAAACCACAAAATATCTCTCAGAAAATTAAAAAAACTGGAATTGGCCCCGTGTAATGGTACATGCCTGTAGTCCTGGGAGGCATGTAGTCTGTACATGCCTGTAGTCTGGGAGGATGAGGTGGGTGATAGCTTTAGCTCAAGTGTTCTAGACCAGCCTGAGCAAGAGTGAGACCCTGTCTCTACTAAAAAATAGAAAAAACTGGCTGGGTGTGTTGCTGCATGTCTGTAGTTTCAGGTATTTGGGAGGCTTATTCAGGAATATGGTTTGATTCCAAGAATTTGAGGTTTCTGTAAGCAAGAATTATGCCATGACCTCTAGCTTGGGTGACAGAGTAAGATTCTGTCTCAAAAACAAACAACCCCCCCAACTAATAATAAATAAATACCTCAAATGATACCTGGTATCTTCTCAGACCATTGTAGGTTAAAACTAGAAATAAATCCCAAGAGAAACTCTCAAATATACATAAAACCACCAAAATGAAACAACCGTGTGTATAATGATTATTGGCTGAATAATGAAATTAATATGGAAATGAAAAGATTCTATGAACTCAATGAAAAGGGGAAACAAGCTATCAAAAATCTATAGGGTTCAGTAAAAGCACTCCTAAGGGGAAAATTCATAGCCTTAATGCCTATATCAAATGATGTATATATTTCAAATATGGTATATCTTTCAAATTAAAGACCTAATGACACATTTCAAGGAACTTGAAAAGGAAGAGCAAGGCAAATCCAAAGTCAGCAGAGGAAAAGAAATAACACAGTCAGAGAAGAACTAAACCTAACGGAAAACAAACAAAACACAAAGTATCGATGGAATAGAACTTTGGTTCTTTGAAAAGATAAGCAAAATTGGTAGACCTTTTGCTAGATTAATCAAAAATAGAAGAGAAAGGTCTCAAATAAACTCAGTCAGATTAAAAAGGAGATATTACAACTGAAACTCCAGAAATAAAAAATATCATCTGTGAATACTACGAAAATATCTACATGCATAAACTACAAAATGTTAAGGAAGGAAAGAGAAAAATTTCTGGAAGCACACAACCTCCTATGGCTGCATCAGGAAGAAATAGAACTTCTGAACAGACCAATAATGAGCAGTGAGATCATAAAACAGTAATAAAAAAAATCTTTCAAGAAAAAACATTCCTGGATCAGATGGATTTACATCTGAATTCTACCAGACCTACAATGAAGAGCTGATATCTATATCGGAGAAATTATTCTATAACATTGATCAGGATTCGCTCCTTCCCAAATCATTTTATGAAGCCAGTATTTTCTTGATACCAAAGCTTAGAAAGAACACAACAAACAAAATGAAATTACAGATCAATATCCCCTATGACTATAGATTAAAAGTTACTCAATAAAATGATAGTGAACTGAATTCGACAGCCCATGAAAAAAAAATACACCATGATCAAGTCAGATTAATCCCAGGGATTACCATATGTAATTTATGTAAATAAATAAATGTGATTCATCACATATATAAAAACAAAGACCATATAATAATCCCAACAGATGAGGGAAAAGTATTCAACAAAATTCAGCACACTTTCATGATAAAAACTTCCAATAAGCTAAGCATAGAAGGAACATATCTCAAAATTATAAAAGCATATATGACAAACCCACAGACATCATACTGATTGAGGAAAAGTTGGAAACATTATCCCTAAGAACTGGAACAAGAAAAGGATTCCCAATGTCAACACTTCTATTCAACATAGTTTTGGAAGTTCTAGCCAGAGCAATCAGACAAGAAAAAGAAATAAATCATATGCCAATTAGGAAAAAGGGGGTCAAACAATGGCTTTTCCCTGATATGATCTTGTATCCAGAAAATCCCAAAGAGACTCATAGAGGTGGGAGGGTAACCGGAAAGATCACCTATATCTCTGTCTAACAAGGGTACAAGTGAACCTTTCTAGAACTAGGATGTTAAGGTTTTGACACAATGACTATGCAAATAACATGAAATTTATGTGAACCAGCTTGATGAAAGGATATCAAAATATGTGTGAAGACACTACACTGTACCCCATGTTTGCATTAATGTACACAGCTATCATTTAATAAAAAAAAAATAATAATAAAAAAAAAGAATGGAAAAATACCACCTGTCCTCAATACTAAATTGAACTAGTCGATTAATATTTATAAAAAAAAAAAAAAGAAAAGAAAAGTGTCTTTAGCTTATTGAATTGTACTGGGGACAAAGCACAATGATTGTGTAAAATAAGATGTTCATATTTAAATGAGTTTATTAAAGAACTTAATGAAAGAAAGCAAAAGATACTGACTTTGTTAAACTTCAGCAAGAGGAGTTTATTGGCCCACATGGTCAAAGGAAAATGAGAATGATCAGGATTAGAAAAGAATAAGAATCCATTGTCTTGGAACCTTTCCCTGGGACTTGATGTTGTGGTCTTTCTCAGAACAACCTCCTCCAGGTCCTCAGTTCCAATGTCTTTCTATTCCTATGGTCTCAAACAAGTATTCAAATTTCCATCAGAGAGTCACATTGGCCTAGTTTGATACCTGTTATTGCCCCTATGACTACAGGAGCAGGGCCCTATGAACTTGGTCATGCTGAGTTTTTTTCAAAGTCAATAAAATCAGGAAATGAAACTTTCTCTTCAGAATTTCTGACCTAAAGAGTTTTTCTTTGACAAGAGTCACAGAATCTTCCCATCCTTGTAAAGAATGTAGAAAGCAATTAGATGCGCTGTACACATCTTGATTCAATGTTCCTGTCCAGATGTCACTAATTCTATCCATACATTTATCTATCTTATGCCAAGAATCATCATCCTTTTATATGCTGTGTAGTGCGACTTAATGTTAAATTAGTTAATGAAATGAGGACAAGAATGGCCAACCCCTTCAGTGAGAAACTTGAATGGATGTTCCATGGCTATGCCATCCCTAATTAATTTATCTTCAAACAATTTATACTCCAAACATTCTCAAAATTGCATTCTTCTGATTCCACATTCTCTCCACACTCTGCCTCCCTAAGAACTCCCAGAAAGGGTGATTCTGAATACTGGTTACCAGAGAGTCACAGCTTCCTTAGAACAGTGAGATGCACCAGGCATCATAATGAGTGTGTCTCCCTAATGTCCTTAAGGTATCAGAGACTCAGAGATTGTTGTTAAAATTTTTTGGTTTCTTTCTAATCAGTGCCATTGTTGTTATGCATATTTGTTAATGTTAAAAACAAATTTATATTATTATTAAAGTTTTATTTTTTCATCTCTCATTATTTCCTTAGCTCATTACAGCTTGGCTTTCATTCACTTCTTTGTGCCATCATTAGCACACATATTATATATATATTACATTTTTATATGTTATAGGGCCAATAATACCACATCTAATGGAATTTTGCAGAATTATTCCTCAAATATGTTAAGATAATAAAGAAAAATGTACAGTTGTGGTGTGTACAATTACCACTATATAGTTAATATTTCACTTGACTAATTTATATTTGGGGTTTTTTTAAAGAAAACTCTTCTGTAGTTTTTTTCATTATTAATGTGCTATTAAAGAAGAATAAGGCACATTTTCTCCAACCACCTGAGTTTTACCATCTGTAAGGGTTATCAGCATGCAAATGGAGGTATTCTCAGGTTTTTGGTGATTGTTGGAAAAAAAGAATTGTAGGACATATTATGTAAGCCAAGCAAGCAGATTTTTATTGAAAGGTTGAACAAAAAGTACATTTTCAAGAAAGAAAGAATGCGCAGGGTCAAAAAGAGCCACTGCCCTGAGAGGAAGGGGTCTTGGGTCTTACACAGTCTTACTAATTGAGAGTTGGCATATTCAGAGCTAAGGGGTTGTATTAAGAACTTGGGTAGGCTTGGCGCCTATAGCTCAACCAGCTAAGGCGCCAGCCACATACACCAAAGGTGGCAGGTTCGAATCCCCAGCCCGGGCCTGCAACCAAAAAATACTCGGGCGTTGAGGTGGGCGCCTGTGGTCCCAGCTACTTGGGAGGCTGAGGCAAGAGACTCGCTAGAGCCCAGGAGTTGTAGGTTGCTGTGAGCTGTAATGCCATGGCACTCTACCCAGGGGGATAGCTTGAGGCTCTGTCTCAAAACAAACAAACAAAAAGATTTTGGGTAAGGGCAGGCACAGTGGCTCATGTCTATAATCACAGCACTTTGGAGGCCAAGGTCTCCCAAAGGGAGGCTGAGATCATAGGTTTGAGATGAGCCTGAGCTACAGGAAGACCGCATCTCTAAAAATAGCTGGGTGTTGTCGTGGGAACCTGACTTGGGAGGCAAGAGAATGGCTGAGCTGTGAGCTACGACACCAGGCATGCTACTGGTGGTGACAAAGTGAGAGTCCGTCTCAAAAAAAACAAAAATTGAGTAGTGATTTCTACAATTTGATTTCTTCCCATTTTCATACTTATATAATTGTTTGGGAACTTCCATGGAGATTTCCAGGGTGGAGAAATTGTAAAACCACATGTGCTTCACTATTGACTTGAAAGCAACTGCACTTCTCTTTTATCTGCTGCTACTTTCTGTTAATGCTGACACACACCTTGAGACTTCCACATGACAGGCGTCTTGGGATTCCGAGTTGGGGGTTGTGTTTGTTCTATTCATTTTCCCTTTGGGGGTGGGAGTGGGCGGGTACAGTGGGTTATCCCCACTGCATAGTCTGCTGATGAGTGTTATATATGTCACCAAGCTTCAGCCTGACTTCTTTCAGCTCCTGCCAACTTAGGTGCATCTTTTAAACTGTTCCTGCTGAGATACACGTGTTTGGCAGGAAGCCATTTTTCTTGAGATACCAGAAAATAGTGTACTTCATGCCTAGCTACATTCTGTCCTGTTTATTTCACTCACGCAGATACATACACAGCATAAAAATCGTGCCAAAGAGTGGAGAGGAGGCTACTTCTCTGCCGCCTCCTTTCTCTCCTGTCATTTCTCTCCAAGCCACTGCTCATCTGCTGAATTTGTCACAGTAGCAGATCAACAATACTATTCCTTAAGCAGCGCATGAGATTGAACAACTTCCCATGTGTTTCTTTGACATTTGAAGTAGTTCTACACAGAACTTCCTCCATTTTCACTTGTTCATTTACTTTTCTTGTAGAGTAGAAAGAGAATCTCTTGTAAAATCAGTCCTTTTAGGCCATAGGTGTGACTACTAGTCCCCTGTCTTATAAATTTCTCCTTGAAACATTTTACCATAATGTGCTGAGCCTAAAGTTTCGATTTTTATGTAGTAAAATGTGTATTTGTTATGATTCTGGATTTTACTTTATGCCTCGAAAGTCTTTCTCTCTACAGCATCACAACTTCAACCGTGTGTGGGCACTCCTACAAATGTATTTGAGTATATAGATAGTTGATCCACTTCAAATGTATTTGATTGTAAGTTAAATGGTAAAGGTACTATTGTGTTTGTTAAATAGCTTACCAAATAAATGGTTTTTCCTGACACAATTTACTTAATATTTCACATTGTCTTTACTGATTACAATGCTTACTTTCATATATATTAAATATCATATTGCTTTTTTGTGATTACTTCTAAACTTCTGATCGGTTGTTTACTTCTTAAGAACTAAGTTTTTTTCATATAGTTTTGTAATTATTGAAAATAATATTTTAAGTTACTCCAATAACACGGAATATCTTTGGAATTATCTGTCTTCTTGTATGTCCCTTCATAGACTTTTAATATTTTCCTTGTGTAAATGCCATATTCTTATTATTAGGCTTACTTCTAGATATTTGTGACATAATAGGATGTATAGATTTGGTTTCTGCACTTCAGATGCTGAAACAGAGTGGCTAAAACCTTTGTAATTTCCTGAGTGTTAGTGATGCTAGGAGAATCTTTTGTTCTAATATTTGGTGTTTGAACCTGATTTCTGATGTAGAGTTCCTAAATCCCTTGGAATTTTCTGGATAGTAGAAGCCTCTTTTGATCTAATGAGTGACCTTTATGGCTTCCTGGACCCAATTATTCAGGAAAAAGAGAGGGACTGGAGATTGGTTTAGTAATCAATCACATCTATTTGATAAAGTCTACATTTAAGAAGTCTCCTAATAGGTGATGTTTAGATAGCTTCTAGGCAGGTGAGTATCACCACCTACTGGGAGGGTAGTGCATCTCATCTCCATAGAAACAAGTCTCTTTATCAAGCTGGTCATCTCTGTCCTTGACTATACCTTATAATGATAAACTAATAAACTAGTAAATGTAAGTAAGAATTTCCCTGAGTTTGGTAAACTGTCACTGGAAATTATTGAACCTGAGAAGGGGGTCTTGGGAATTCCCAGTTTATAGCTAAGCAGAGTGAGTAACCTGTAATTGGCATTAATGTGAAGTGTAGTCTTGTAGCACTAAGCCATTAACCTGGAAGGACAGCACTAACTCTAGTGGTCTGTGAGATAATTGAATTGCAGTAGACACAATTGGTATCAGAGAATTTCTTGGTGTGAGAAAAATCACCAACTATCTGGCATCAGAAGTATTCTGTGAGCACAGTTAGAGAAAAGGGAAAGCACGTGGTTTTCTATGCAATATTTTTTGCTCTTCTGGCTATTGTTCTCATTCTGTGCTGATTGTGTTCCATTACATTTTCTACTTTGTTATTGTGTATATATAAAATAGCCTCTCCCTGACTATTGCTACCAAAAAATTGTCAAAATACCTTATAGTCAAAGCCTTTTTAATTGGGCATTCTGAGTCTCCTAAATGAAAAATAATTAGGGAATTATGATAACTTTGCCTTTTGCTCTTTAGTATTTACATTGAGGAGATTGTTTCAAATTAATTGTTAATTTCTTCCAGAGCAATTTAAATAATATCAACTGCATAATTTATCATTTATTTCCTCTTCCTCTTATGCCACTTTCTTTGCCTTGTTGATTATGTTAGAAATGGTTCAAGTGCTTCACTATTGCATAAGATAAAGAAAGGTCTTGGCTTGTGTATGTATGTATATGTGTAAGTATATATACATTTTTAAAATGTAGTTAAGGTATATTTCAGCTTTGATCTGGAATCCAAGATGAAATATTTAATTTTCTCTATATATTTGGTTCTCGATATATTTCTCTCTGTTAATAAATTATTTAATATTGGGTGATGCCTGTGGCTCAAAGGAGTAGGGCACGGGCCCCATATACCAGAGGTGGTGGGTTCAAACCTGGCCCCAGCCAAAAACTGCAATTAAAATAAATAAACAAATAATTTAATATTAAATTATATTTGATTTGCTGGGCATCATTTTAATGTTAGGGATTCTGTTACTATTCATAACTGAGCTTGGTTTTAATGGTGGTGGGGTTGTAAAAGCTTCCTTTGTCAGGTTGCTGTAGTAACCCAGAATCTCTAGAAAGCAGAGTCTGAAACATGAATTAAAGTGCTGATAGATGAATTGGGATATACAAGTGAGTAAGGGTGAGGAAAAAAGAAGATAGAGGGAGGGAATGAAACTGACATGATGATGGCTTATTCTTGGTCAATGCTTGACGTCCAGCCAGGCAGAAACATGGCAGGCAGCTGAGAAAGTGTGTTCTCTCTTCATGTGAATCACTATGTTAGGGTTGTCATAACAACATCAATAACCACAACAATAAAAGGTGGACTGTTTAGCTCCAAAATCGGGAATGTAATTTCTCACATCTTCGGAAAGTATAAGTCCAAGATCAAGGCCCTGGCAAGTTTGTTTTCCTCTGAGCATTTCTCTTTAGTTTGTCGATGTTCATGTTCTTGCTGTGTCTCCACATGGTCTTTCTTTAGTGTGTGTGTATCACTAGTGTCTCTTTGTATATCCAAATTTCCTCTTTTTATAAGGAAACCAATCAGATTATACCACCTTCACAACTCCACTTTAACCTAATCACCTTTTCAAAGGCCTAACTCCAAGTAGTCACATTGAATTTACTGAGGTGTGTTAGAATTTCACCATATTTTAGCAACACAACTCAAACCATGGCACTGAGCAAAAGAACTTCATTTCCGAACAGTGCCCAGAGGGAAAATGGAGAAAGGGTCAGTTGTGTAAACTCGCTGATTTTTGGTTGACAAGAATTCATCCCATAAGACTCTAATTCTCTCAAATTGCAGGATTTCATAGAACAGCTCAATGGGGACAGTGACATAAAGAGATTCAGAGAGTGTGGCCTGGTGGTCTAAAGAGTGAGTGTTTCAACTTGTATTCCAGGCCAACCAAAAATATTGAAAACAGTGCAGTTTACAATATGAGATGTACATATGGTTAGTTTCTAATAGAGTCATCTTGTAATAATTATACTGACTTAATAACGGGAATTTGGAATCTTTCATTTTCTTCTGCATCAAGTTGCACCAGAATTATTTTTTCAATTAATTTGAAATCATTCACTTAAGGAATTATGTGGGTATGACATTTTGGAGAACATTCTATATCAACATTCCTTATTTTTCTTTAACGTTAATTCATTTATTTAAGGTTTCATAACTCCTTTTTAACCAATTTAATAATTTAGATATTCCTAAAAATTTTCCATTTTATTTGTTTTCAAATGTATTTGTCTTGCTGTGTGTAAAATTATGTCTCAAAAGCCAGATTAATCTCCTTTTTATTATTTAATATTTCTATTTTCTTGCTTAAATGTTTAATCTATTACTTTGTAATTATTTCTTAATTCTAGTGTTTTGTTCATCTTACCAGTTCATTAACTTCTGCTTTTAAAAAATGTGGTATTCCCTTTTTAACCTCCACTATCATCTTTTTTAGTGTAAAAACACATAACAAAACAAGATAAACAAAAAAATCTTTCTGATCTTCATCTCCTGTTTGCATTAGCTAAGGGCTTAGATTTTTTTTACTCGAAAAACCTGTGTCAGTTTATCTCAAAGTAATATCTATTATATTAATAATGTTCTTTAAGACTACCTGAATGTCCCTTGTTTTTAAGATACTCAATTTCATAATAACGTTCATTATTATAGGAATGTTTGACCTAAAATCTGCCTTGTTTGAATTTTTTAATAATAAAAATTTTATTGAATATAATGTAGACTCAATATAAGAATAATCTCATTTATCACTTCAATGAGTTTTGGTCAAAATTTTGTACATCTATGTGCCATAATTCAAAAGATAAAGATATTTCTTTCATAGTCCTCCTCAGCCAAGTTGCCAAACTTGCAGAAGCAACTACATTTTAATTTCTATCTTCAAAGACTAGTGTTATCTACTGTGTCATAAAAATGGATACATACAATATTCATTTGTGTTTAGTTTGTATAATATTTTTGGCAATTCTCTATGCTGTTACCTATAAATATCAATTCCTTGTTTCTTTTAATTGTTAAATGGCAGTATGCTCTATAAATATGCCTAAATATCTCCATTTTCCTGTTGATGAACTTTTTTTTTCTAATTTGGGGCTATCATGAATTGCTATAGCTAAATTTTGACCCTCAAATAAAAGCAGAACTCCTAGTAGATCAGATGTAAAATAGGGCCTTTAAAGACATGATTAAGTTAAGAGAAAACTATTTCAAGTTAAAGTAAGGATTGGGGTGGGCCCTAATCCAATCTGATTTATGTGCTTATGAAAAGAACTTTGACACAAAAGAGGCACCAGGGGAAAATATGTATAGCAAAAGATGATGTGGATCTGATGACATATTTAGTAAGAAGGCAACCCTCTGCAAGCCAGGGAGGGAAGCCTCTTAAGACATCAAGTATGCTAACATCTTGATCTTGGACTTCCACCCTCCAGAATGGTGAGGGAAATAAATTCCTGTTAAGTCAGCCAGGTGTGATATTTTGCAAGAGCAGGCCTAGGAGACTAATACATCAATAAAGCTAGCATAAACATCTTAATATTCTGTAGACATATGATCGACATGTTGTTTTCTACTTTGAGAAGAACTATACTTAGAGTATAGCTCGATGTATATGCAACTTTAAAGTAACTGCCATCCTTTACTCCAACGTAGTTGTGTAATTATACTCCCATCAGCAGCGTGTGAAACTTCCTTTCATTCAATTATGCTACCAAAATTTGGCGTTAGTCTTTTTATTTGAGCCATTTAGGTGAGTGTGAGCTGGTGTTTCATTGTGACCTTATTTTCTTTTTCCTGATAAACTGATGACCTCTGTTTTAGTTCATTTTGTTATACTATAACAGAATACCCGAGGCTGAGAATTTTGTAATGAACAGAAATTTATTGGCTAATAATTCTAGAAGCTGGGAAGTTCACAGTCAGTGGAACACATCTGGCCATGGCCTTCTGCTGTGTTGTCTCAAGGCAGAAAGACAAAGAGTAAGGGCAAGACATAGAACACTAAGCCTCCAGCTTCTATTAGTCTCCACCTCCCAGCACTGCTGCCCTGGAAGCTAAGTTCCCATATTATGCTTTCTAAGGGACACATTCAAACCTTAGCAATGTGGAAAAAATTTTTATGTGCTTTTCTATTTATTTAACTTTTTGCTATTGTGCTACCTATATGTTCACTCCTTTATTATTTATTTATTTATTTATTTTGGTTGGGGCTGGGTTTGAATCTGCCACCTCCTGCCTATGGAGCCGGCACCCTACCCTTTTGAGCCACAGGTGCCACCCACTCCTTAATCTATTTTTGAGTAGATACATTTTAAATTGAGTAGTCCATCTTTTTAGTATTAATTTCTGGGAGATCTTTATTTTAAAATATAGAACCAAGTACTTTGTGATTTACTATGTACAGAAGTGTTTTTCCCCAATCAATATCTTACCTATTCATTTTAATGATCACTTTTGATCAATATATATTTTTTAATTTGATAGTGAAAAACTTATAGTTTTTCTTATAACACTGCAGCTTCCTGTATCTTGTCCAGTAAATCTATACTTATTTTAACACTGCAAAAAAATTATTCTATGTTTTCTTCAAGATAGGTTTTATGACCAGGGGTTCAATTTAGTTCTGGATACATCTTAAATTAATCATTTTTCTGTATGGAGTAACATAGCTTCAAAATAGTTATTTAAAAAGATACTTATGCTATTGTTTAACCATTTTGTTTCGATTAAAATGTTTTTCAAAATAAAAAACAATATGACCATAGTTAAAAGTTGACTTTTTTTCCCTTGTCCCCAAATATAACAGATTTCTCTTCAGAATGAAGAATAAAATGTGTTACTATCTTCTCTCTGAGGAAAAGCATGCCACTTATGGAAATTTGGTTCATTTAGGTATTTCATATTTTTAGCTCTATAATTTTTTTGTATGATTGATAGATTTGTTTTCCTCATATTGAGAGACATTATTCAAAGGAACTCCTGTTAGGTTCATGAAAGAGACTTCTGCAATAGGGGGAAGAGCCTATTGTAATGTGGAGATTACTGTGACATAAGATTTGCAAGGTTTTCTTTTTATTCTTTTTCTACCCCTTACAAAAATTGACTCAAGATAGATAAGAGACTGAAATGTGAGACTTGAAACAATAAAAATCTTAGAACAAAGCGTGGGAGAAAACTCATGATGATGTTGAACTGCGGAAAGATTTTTTTTTAATTAAGTCATTTGTACATAGATCATAGATACAATTATGCCATTATGGGATTCAATGTGTTGATTATTTATACAAATTGGAGTGCTTAAATCCTACTAAACAACATAGACTTCACCTCATTTACCCAATTACAGGATTAAGACATTTGTGTTCTACACCTGATAGATCCAACTTATACTTGCAATATGCTCCATAGGTGTGGTCCCCCTACCAACCCTCCCTCTATCCATCCACCCCCTCCCTGCCCATCTCCCTCCCCTTTCCTCCTTCATCCTAGGCTATAGTTTTGTTTCATTTTTCATATACATATGTGAGTGAATGTTTATTGGTTTCATGGTAGTTTTGAGTAAGTTAGATTTTTTTTCCATTCCTGAGATACTTTACTAAGAAGAATATTTTTCAGCTCTATCCATGTAAACATAAAAGAGGTAAAGCATCCATTTTTTAATGTTGCATGGTATTCTATGGATATATACACTATAATTTATTAATCCATTCATGGATCTATGGGCACTTGGGCTTCTTCCATGACTTGACAATTATGTATTGAACTGCAATGAACAATCTGGTGTGAATATCTTTATTTTGAAATGATTTGTGGTCCTTTGGATATACACCTAGAAGAGGAATTGCAGGATCAAATGGCAGGTCTACATTTAGATCCCTGAGTGTTCTCTAAACTTCCTTCCAAAAGGAACACACTGGCTTGCATTCCCACAGCAGTGCAGAAGTGTTCCCTTTTCTCTACATCCACATCAACATCTGTAGTTTTGAGATTTTGTGTGGTGGGCCACTCTTAGAGCCTTTATCATTTCTTGGCCTCTTATCACTCTTGGCCTTTATCATTTCTTGGAGTGAGTTAGATGGTATCTCAGAGTAGTTTGGGTTTGCATTTCTATGTTGATTAGTGGTGATGAGCATTTTTTCATGTGCTGGAGACCATGCACCTATCTTCTTCAGAGAAGGTTCTGTTCATGTCTCTTGCCCACAAGAAAATGGGATAACTTGTTTTTTTCTTAGCAATTAATTTGAGTACTCTGTAGATTCCGGTTATCAGATTTTTGTTGGAATTATAACCTGCAAAAATCCTCTCCCATTCTGAGGGCTGTCTATTTGCTTTACTTAGTGTGTTTGTGGCAGTACAAAAGCTTTTTAATTTGAACAGATCCCAGTAACGTATTTTTGATGTTGTTTCAATAGCCCAGGATATCCTCCTCATAATGTATTCTCCCAGGCCAATTTTTTCAAGCATTTCCCCTGCACTATTTCTAAGAATTTTTATTTTTTCATGTCTTATGTTTAAGTCTTTTATCCAGTGAGAGTCAATTTTTGTTAGAGGAGAAAGGTGGGGGTCTGGTTTCAGTTTTTCTACAGGTCACCAGCCAATTCACCCAGCACCATTTGTTGAATAGGGAATTTTTCCCCCAATATATATTTTTAATAGGCTTATGAAAAATCAAAGGATGATAAGTGTTTGTGTTGACCTCTTTTTCTTCAATTCCATTCCATACATCTACCTCTCTATTTTTGTGCCAGTACCATGCTGTTTTGATCATTATCAACTTATAGTATAGTCTGAAGTCTGGAAGCATGATTCCTCCCAATTTTTTTTATTTTTGAGTAATGCCTTAGCTATTCGAGGTTTTTTCTGTTTCCATATAAAATGAAGTACTAATTTTTCCAGTTCTTTAAGGTATGACAGAGGTGCTTTAATAGGGATTGCATTACATTTGTAGATTGCTTTAGATAGTATAGACATTTTAAAAATGTTTATTCTCCCCAGCCATGAGCGTGGTATATTTTTCCATTTGTTAACATGTTCAGCTATTTCTTTTCTCAGAGTTTCATAGTTCTCTTTATAGAGATCTTTCACATCCTTAGTTAGATACACTCCCAGATATTTTATCCTCTTTGGCACTACTGTAAATAGATTCCTTGATTGTTTTTCCTCCTTTACTATTGTTGGTATATATAAAGGCTACAGATTTGTGAGTGTTAATTTTGTAACCTGAGACATTGCTGTATTCCTTGATCACTTCTAGGAGTTTTGTAATTGATTCCCTGGGGTTTTCCAGATACATAATCATATTATCTGTGAAGAGTGACAGTTTGATCTCCTCTGGTCCTATCTGGATCCCCTTGATTGCCTTCTCTTGCCTGATTGCATTGGCTAACCACTTCCATTACAATGTCAAAGCTTTTTGACTTTTTGACTTTTTGACATCCTTGCCTGGTTCCTGATCTGAGGGAAAATGATTTCAATTTTACTCCATTAAATATGATATTGGCTGTGGGTTTGTTGTAGATGGCCACTATAAGTTTAAGAAATGTTCCTTCTATACCTATTTTCTTAAGTGTTCTGATCAAGAAAGAATGCTGGATGTTGTCAAAAGCTTATTCTGCATCAATTGAGAGAATCATATGGTCTTTGTTTTTTAATTTGTTTATGTGATATATTTATGGATTTATGTATATTGAACCATCCTTTGGTCTGTGGGATGAAACCCACCTGATCATTGTGTATAATTTGCTTGATGTGCTGTTGGATTCTGTTTGCTAGGTTCTTACTGAATATTTTTGCATCGATATTCATTATAGATATTGTTCTATAATTTTCTTCTCTTTGTTGGGTCTTTTCCAGGTTTGGGGATTAGGGTGATATTTGCTTCATAGAATATGTTGAGAAGTATTCCTTCTTTTTCTGTGTTTTGGAAAACGTTAAGTAATATAGGTACTAGTTCCTCTTTAAACGTTTGGTAGAATTTTGTTGTGAAGCCGTCTGGTCCTGGGATTTTTTTTTTTTAGGGAGATTTATTATAGTTGATGCTATCTCAGAACTTGTTATAGGCTTGTTCAACATTTCCACTTTTTTCTGGCTAAGTCTAGGAGGGTGGCATATTTCCAAGTATTGATCTATTTCCTTCAGATTTTCATACTTCTGAGAATAGTTTTATGTGATATTCATTAAGGATTTGCTGAATTTTTGAGAAGTCTATTGTTATTTGGCCTTTATCATTTATGAATGATGATATTAAGGATTTTACTCTTTTACTTCTGGTTAGGTTATTGACCTTTTCAAAAACCAACTCTCCGATTGGTTGATCTGTTGTATGATTATTTTGTTTTCAATTTCATTTAGTTCTGTTCTAATTTTAGTTATTTCTTTTCTTCTTCTGAGTTTAGGGCTGGAATGTACTTCCTCTGGTTATTTGAGTTGTCCCATTAATTTTTTGACTTTCTCCCTTTCTGTTCTCTTGAGGAAGGCTTGCAATGCTATAAATTTACCTCTTAGGACTGCTTTTTTGGTATCCCAGTGGTTCTGATAGTTCATATCTTCATTATAGTTTTCTTCCAAAAATTTTATAGTTTCCTTCTTAATCTCATCTATGACCCAGCTGTCATTCAGCATAAGATCATTTAGTTTCCATGTTTTTGTATGCACATGCAGATTCCTGGTGTTACTGAGTTCAACTTTTATTCCATGATGGAACAAGAAAATAAAAGGAATGATTTCTATTCTTTTAAATTTGCTGAGGTTAGACTTGTGATCTAAGATGTGATCAATTTTGGAGGATTATCCATGGGCTGATGAGAAGAATGTGGACGAAATGTTCTGCAGATGTCTGTTAGATGCAAATGTTGAATGGTTAGGTTTAAGTCTAAAATTTCTTTGCTTAGCTTCTATCCAACACTGTCAAAGGAATGTTAAAATTTCCAACAATTATGGTGCTGGAGGAAATCAAGTTGCTCATGTATGTTAGAGTCTCTCTTATAAATTGAGGCGCATTCTGGTTGGATGCATAAATGTTGACAATTGAAATCTCATCATGTTGAGTGTTGCCCTTAAGAAATAAGAAATGACCATCCTACATTGGTTGGAAATGTAAGAAATGTAAGAAATGACTATCTTACATTGGTTGGTTTAAAGCCTATTGTATCTGCAAATAAAATTGCAACACCTGATTTTGTCTGATTCCCATTTGCCTGAATTATAGATGACCATCCTTTCACCCTGAGTCTATCTTTCAAGGTAAGGTAAGGTGAGGTGAGATTCTTGAATGCAGCAGATGTCTGGCCCGAGTTTTTGTATCCATTCAGCCAAACTGTGCCTCTTTAGAGGACAATTTAAGCCATTCACATTAATTGAGAATATTGATAAACCTGGTAGTATTTTGGGTATTGAGTTTTTTCAAAGTCCAGTGGATGTTTTTAATCCTTTTGTCACTGTGGAAGTTGGAATTTGATCAAAAGTTTCTGAGTGAGTTTATTTGGTGGTGGAGGATTGTGCTGTTCATTATGGAGGATAGGTCTGAGGATATCCTGGATAGCTAGTTTAGTTATGGCAAATTTCTTCAACATGTGAATGTCATTAAAGTATTTAATTTCTCCATCATAGATGCAACACAGTTTAGCTGGATACAGGATACTGGGTTTAAAGTTATTTTGTTTAAGGAGATTAAAGGTTGATGGCCATCCTCTTCTAGCTTGAAAGGTTTCAGAAGAGAGATCTTCAGTCATTCTAATGTTCTTCCCCTTGTAGGTTATGGTTTTCTTACGTCTATCAGCTTTTAGAAATTTCTCCTTCATATTAACTTTGGTGAAGCTAATTATAATGTGTCTATGAGAATTTTTATTTGGGTTGAGTTGTGCCAGTGTTCTGAAACTATCTGCTATCTGAATTTCAGAATCTCTTCACATGTCTGGAAAATTCTCTTTGATTATTTCATGAAGTAAAGTTTCTGTATCCTTCACAGCCACCTCATTACCTTTAGATATTTCTATAGGCAAATATTAGATCTCTTTGAATTATCCCGGAGCTCTCTGAGAGAATGATCCATTTTTATTCTCCACTATTTTTCCTCATTGAGTGTTTGGAAGCATTCAAAGCTTTGTCTTCAATGTCAGAGATCCTTTCTTCAGCCAGTTCCATTCTGTTACTGAGGGATTCTACTGTATTCCTCAGATCTTTGAGGGTTGCAAGTTCTTGCCTCGATGTGCCAAAAATCTTTGGTGATTTTGTCTCTGAAATGGTTGAAACCTTCCCCTTACCACAAAACCAAGTTATCACCCAAGAGGGACCTTGGGAGGTTGGCCCAGGGTAGGAGTTCCAAATCAATTGACCCAGTCAGTATGAACTTTCAAGTAGGAGAGTTTGAAAGGTCTCTAGCAACTAAATGGCGGAGGTCTACTAGCTGCTCAAATTTGGCTTTCTCAGGTGCTCTATGGAGTCAAAAAGGCCTGCCTAGTAGCAGAGTTGGACCAAGGGTCTGAGTCTTTTTCTCCACTTTGCTCCTCTTTTACACCCAGTCACTAGTGACCCAACAGGGCTGAGATCCTGTTCCATCCAATAAGCAGATGTGCTGGGGGTTTGCACCTGTCAGAGCCAAGGGAAGGTCAAGGCCTCCGCAGCCTGGCCAAAACCCTCTGCTATCAGCCAGCTGGGGGAACTGAAGTCTGTCTGCCACTGGTGAGTATTCCACTTGGACTCAGTCTAATTCTGAGGATAAAAAGTCAGCAAATGCTTTTCTCCCTCAGCCACTGTGCCTTTGCGCCTGCCGCTCTGCAGCAATGGCATCCCTATACAGTGAGTTCTGGTTTCCTCTGACAGTCCTCAGAGTTGGGGAGGTGTCTCTCCAAGATTAGACCCTGGTGGGATCACTCTGTTGTTGCTGGATCTTTGTGGGAAGTGACCCTGCACAGCTCCCATGTGACTGCCACAGCCTGGGAGTTCTGGCTGTAGGAGCAGTTCCAGGACTGCAGGGCACACGGGATCCAACAGCAGGGCTGGGGATGCTGCAAATAGTTCTGGCAGTCCCTGGTGCCCAGTGACCTCTGCAAGGAGAGTGCTAGCTCACCACTCTGGCCAGGGCAGTGGCTCACTGTGGAGTCAGGGAGGGTCCTGTGGAGGGCAGGGCATGGGAAGCATGGTGCAGGAAGCGAGGCTCTAGCGAGTGGTCTCTGGCTCAGCGGAGGATGGGGCACTTGGTTGGCTGGGGTGGGGAATGCTGCTCTTGAGCTTCCTGCCCTAGTCTCTGCAGAGATTTAGGCTTCAGGTTCAGGCTATAGGGAAAATGTTAGTTCAATTTTTCTGCCTGGTGAGAGAGTGTTTGGAGTCTCAACAGGATCCCTCTGGGAAGTAGACCGTATTTCCTACAGCTCTCACCCATGGGGTGAGACAAGGGGTCCTCAGTTCAATGCTCACCTGTAGAGAACCTACAGGACCAAAGGAAGAGAAAAGAAAAGAAAAAGAAAACGTTCTTGGGGGAGGGGATGGACACTTTTCCTTTAGGATGAATTTTGTACCTGAAGTTTGCTTTTTTGGAGTTGCAGCTTGCCTGGGCAGAGGTGACCTGCAGATATCATTCCTCTCTCAGCTCGGCTCCCTGTCTTCAGCTTAATTGGGTACTTTCTGGACATTATCCTTCCCTCTGGATAGGAGTTTCTGTCATACGCTGGCTCTAGTTGGCCATCTTGCCCCTCCCCTGGGGAAAGATTTTATGACAAAGACTTCAGCGGGCACAGCAACAACAACAAAGGTTTTCTTTCAAAAAAATGCCTATGATTTTGTGGCCTATCTGGTGTGTTGTAGAAGGTTCATAAATAATATCTTCAGAGAACTATGTCCTTTCTAACTGAAAGTGGAATTCCTGTACATGTGCTTTCTAGATCTTCCTGTTTACTTTATTTATTTTTTTACTTGCTGCCTAAAGATACATAGATTATTTTAGTATTTTCTTTAACTTTTCCTGTTATAAATCTAACTGATACAAGTCTCTATTTTTTCACTACTTTTATCAAGTGTTATTTCATTTGATTTTACTATCTTTGAAACTTCAGACTTCCAAATTGTATTACAAAGCTTTAGAAATAGTTGTACTAAGATGTCATAGTATACTTAATATCATTATTTTTAATTATAACTTTTTTAAAAAATTGAAATATTTATTATTATTTAAATAGTATTATCTCAAAATTTTGGAGCCTTTATTCTATATAAATCCAATTCTCATTACCACATTTTTGTACTATGCCTTCATCATTCCTGATATATTGGCTTTAACTTTTTCTTTGGTTAGCTGGAATAATGTTATATTGAAAATAATGTTAAGAATTAGTTTTTGAAAGACTATAAAGGTGAAATATCTCCGATTCATTACATGTTTTAGACTATTTTCTTCCTCAGTGTATTCCAGAAATCACTTCACTCTTTTTTAACATTAAATGCTTTGTGAAAAAAAGGCAGAGCAAAAATTTGTCTCATTTTCTCAAACTTAGACAGATGTTCTTTCTTTCTGATTTTCGTCGGATGACCTAATTATTTTTAGTAATGTAATATGCACTCTTAAATTATTTGCAAGTTTTACCCTTTATCTTTTTTGTATATGAAAATGAAGAAGAGCAAAGAGTTCATAATAAAATACTCTATGCACAATAATTTTCAATGTTCATGTTATAACATTCATGTTCATGAATGTTATAGTTATATATTCACCTCAAATACTAAGTAGTTTTGAAGGGCGTTTGTTCATTTTGCTTATATATGTGTGTGTGTGTGTGTGTATACATATATATTTTATTTTTTTAACTTGAGAGAGGAAATTTTACTTTTAAAATAATTCTCAGAAAATACAAATATGTTTTTATTTTCCAATTGATAAACTACCATATGTTATTTCTCCAATAGCAAAAACCAATGTTGGAAAATCCAAATATCTAATTTCACTTAATGAACAAATTTATTGTTTAGTGTCTTGGCTATGATGGTTAGTATTATTTTTGAACATGTAAATCATTTATCATTTAATTATAAATACTGAATGGAAAATTTATTACAAGTTTACATTTTAGAAAATCTACCTCACATTTTGTTGTTAAATGTCCCATTTTTTTCCTCCAAATCTATCAAATTCACATTTCAAAATCCAAATAAATTAACATGGCATAAAAAGTCCATCAACATTTGCATGCATTCTATCTATTCAGCAACATCAGTCTCTCCTAATTTCCCATCTAAAAATCAAGTTCAATTACACTATAATCTACTTCAGTGCCTCTGCAAATGTCACTCCTCATGCCTGAATGGGCCATATTTTTCTATCTTCACAGTAAACTGAAAACTGTCTTCAATGTCCAAATTACATGCTATGGTCTCCATCTGAAACATAGAGAAAAATATCATACTCTTCCATACTTTATCTGTTAGTAGCAGTTTTTACATCATATTTTAATTATTTATTTATACTATATGCTAGACCTGTGTTCCTGGAAATTAAGAGTTATATGTTATTCATCATTGTGTTCTTCCCTCCTAGATTATATATTGCCTTAACAGTTTGAATAATTACTGGACAGATGGACCACAATAGATTTATGGCTACACTGTTAATTGCCACTAATTCTTGAGCTAATTTTCCATACTATTTTTTACTAATATGAAATGACATCTACAAGGTGGCATCACTATAGTTCAGAGTTCTAAAATGAAGTCTGGAAGACATCCTAAAAATGACTTATGCCCCGCCAAAAGAAAAAAAAAAAAACCAGGAACTTACCTTAAACTTCAGAACTGGTCCAAACTGCAAGGACCACACAGCATCCTTGGGAAACAGCTGGATTTTTGCCAGTGCATCAGCTACTCAGAAGCAATAACCAATAAACTATGGACTTAGGTACTATGTAGTTATGTTCCAAGCCACCTCCACTGATAATAGTTCTCCCAAAACAACTTGTGTAATCTCCCTTAGCTTCCTTTAAAAAAACTCCACGCCCCTCCCTCTCTTCATAATATGATTTGGCTTACATCCAAATCTGTGTCTCCTGAATTGCATTTCTTTCTATCTCAATAAACGCTTCGTCTTACTGTTTGCAGTCTTTTTTGCCTCTTCTTGGTTAACAATATGTAAATCAAACTTAAAATTCATCAAATTTATGCAAGGGACAAAAGACAGTAAAATAAAGCACAGGCTTGCAATATTTGAGCCTTTATTCAATTTAGTGATAACCTAATACCTTACATTTATCACAGACTCCTTCCCACTCTATTTTCTTGTTAAAAGAACTTTGATATTTTTAGAATCAGAGAATGCCAAAAATATCATTTGCATATAGGATACGCATAGGGGGATTTAGGTGAGTAGGGACAATTGTGAAAGCATAGGTTTTATGAATACAAATTCTCACATAATTGTGAGAGGCTGGACAATTCTCTGCTATAAGACAGAGATAGTGGCAAAATTAGCTAAATTATGTGCAAAAGACATTATCTATAGTAGAACATATGAGAGGTCAGAAAGTTATTATTAGTTAAAAAGAGAACAGAAAGGATAAAAACAATAATTTGAACAATGGATTGTCAATAGGAAAAGAACAAATATAAGATAATATTTCCTGTCAGCTTTGGTATTGGAGCATATTTCTCACAGTTGTATACCATTATTACTCAATAAAAGTTTCCAACTTACAAGTAACTCTTGTTGATCCCAGGGAAGAAATAAAATAATGCTGATGGTTAGTATTGCAATCATATAGTGATATGAATACTGATTTTTTAAAGTAGAAAAAACAATGATAAAGTTTTGTAATTATGTATCTATTTGGATGCAAAGAAAGGCAAGTATTATTCTTCCCAAACCAAAAAAATTAATGAAAACATTTATATAAGACTATTAATACTCACTGCACTTGCAAATAAATGGTGATTTCAATATAGAAAAATAAGTCAAAATTTTTATAGCCCATACAACTTTTATCTTTTCCCTTGGCTGTTTCCAGTAACGATCAAAGTATCTGTGTTAACAGTTACCATCTCTCCTAACAATCCCTATTTTATGATGCTGGTTGTTCTTATAGTTAAGTAACGAGTTAAGATAACAGCATTTTCTAATATCTTACCTAGGGCTTCTCTAGTAAATGCTGGTTTTAGTCTCCCATCTCATTAAACATACTATGATGTTTTGTCTTTATACTATCTATTCTATGATTTTTAAATTATCCAGAAATATATATTTTTCCCTTATGACATCAGGAATAAAAGAATGTATCTTATTATGGCCTTTAAAAGTTCTTAAAGACTGCTGGCAAGTCTCTAGATAGAAAGTAAATTTTATAGGCTGAGTTATCTGTGTTCAGGACTACATCCCCAGCTCCTAGAATAGTATCTAGAGCATGTGACATGAATGAATGTATGCATTTATCTAAAGTGGAATGAATTGCTTTCATTCTCACTGCAGAAGCACTTTAAGCTAAAATGTTTACCAAAGAATCTTTGTTTATTGAAATATTTTGCTAATCAGGAACCTCAATGTCAGTCACCTTCAAAATCAATGATTTTACCTTGACCCCAAACACGCCAACAATAACATTCATGTCTTCTTTAACAGCATTCAAGGTGGTTTTCTCCCTGCAGTATCTTGCTCCTTTTAGTGGTTTGTATTCATGTAAAACTCCTTGGCAGTAGCTTAGAGCAATCTGAGGACTTGGATATAAACCTAAGAGTCAAACAAGCTTGAGAAGCAATTTTGTTAAATTCTCCTCACTTTCTGGGCATTTTGATAATGCTGCTGCCTCTTTCAGGGTTATGTCTTATGTTTCAAATGAGGAGACTGACTCCACTGCTATTACTGAACTACAAAAATGCTTTCAGCAATGCTGTAAAATCTATTGTAATGCTGAACAATAGAAACCCTTAGAGGTTTGTTCAAATTTAAGGGCTTGAACTAGGCAAGGAAATGTTTACTCCAAAATAACTTTAATTCTTCATACCTTGTATGTGTCTTAGATGACTGAAGAAGAATTTTTATAACACAAAGATCACTTCATAAGAAAAGGTGTAATTAACATTATTAAAATGTCATTATTCAATTTACACATGAATTTGGTATAGAAAATTTAATTTTCATGGAAATTATATCACTGCTACACTTTTCTTTGGGCTACTGGTCAGGGAGAGTCCTAAAAATGCACGTTTCTTTAAAGCTCTACAAACTGAGTTGAAAAGCAGTATGAAGATATAGATTATTATAAATTCCCAGCAATTTTTCTTAGCTATCAATGAGTGAATTAGACTTTTTATGGCCACTGTTTTTCTTGCTGATGTCAATTATCTCCAAACAGACCCCGCAAAGCATAAAGAGCCCTACGGAAAAATAACCAAACAGAAATAGAAAGTACATGAATGTGTAACAAGACTTGTACCAAGACCACAGGGGATCACGCACCTGCCAAGGGCTAGAAACAGATGCAAGGTGGTGTTCATGTAATAGCAAAGCAATTGGTAACAATAAATTCTTCTTAGTACAAAAGAGTATGAACTTAATGGCAAATGAAGAAAGATATTCAATCTCGAGGAGATTGGAAGAGCAACAAGAGGGCAACAGCCTTCAGCATCATGTTTGATTAACAGTTGGATTTTAAAAATACACTTGACAGCTGAACATGGGGATGAGGGGCAGCACCTCCTTGTGCATATAACTTTTGACTCTCCAAGAGCATAACTAATAATAGTCTGCTGTTGATGAGAAGCTTTATGAATAACATAAAGAGTTGATTAGCACATAATTTGTATGTTATATACATAGTATCCTTAAATAAAGTAGCAAAGAAAATAAAACCCTATTAAGAAAAATAAAAGGAAGAAAAGATAACACTTACAATTCATTAAGTGAACGTGGATCATCATGAGGGTCGTCCTTGTTGTCTTCAGACTGAGAAGGTGAGGAGGAGAGGGAAGAGAAGGGGTTGGCTCTGTCGCTGCAGGGTCGACAGAGATAGGACAGGTGGAGGAGGGAGAAGAGGAGCCCGATGAGCTTGGCATACTTCGTGTAACTGTACAAAAATGCATTGTAAATTCTGAAATTTTCTTTTCCATTGTTCTAAAAATGTTTCTATATGGTACCAATCCTTCATTTGTTTTAATCTCAGTGCTTATATCACAGGATCCATGCCATAAAAGAAGTCAAAAGCAGTCTTGCATAATCAGAACCTTCTGCCGGAATGTCTGATGTCAATTTGTTTTCTGGCACAGCTCTCTAAGTCGTATTCTTCATCACCTCACACTAGTGCAGAAATACCCATCCTCTTCGAGTCATCTTCTGTTAGTTCCTCTGGTATGATGTCTATTACCTCTTCAATTCCTCCAAGACTCGTACCTTGAAATACTTCACCTCTAATATTGTTTTGCCATATACATAGTTTCTTACACAATGTCTTTGATTGGCTCTGTTGCAAATCCCATCAAGTAATGTACAACATCTGGAAACAGTTTTCTCTGGAAGAAATTTATTGTTTCAGGCTTGATGGCTTTCATGGCCTTTCCCTCCTTATAATGATGATGGCTTCTTCAATGGAGTAATCTTTCTGGGCTTTCATGATGTTCTATTGAGATTCTCTTCCATAGCACTGATAATCCTTTCTATAGAACACCTGGTGTAATGAGCATTGAAGGGCTCATAGGGTGAAGTAGGTCTGTTTGGAGGTAAGTAGACCACCTCAAAGCCTTTCTGAAGAACTCATGGAATTCTGAGTGACCAGAGGCATTGTACAATACATAAAGAACTCTAAAAGTTCTTACTGGAAGGCTCCTGCTAACGTCAAGAACAATGCATTGGTAAAACCAATACAGGAAAAAACCTTCTTACAGAGATAAAAGAGATGATTAGCATCATGCAATATTTTAAGTGGACACTTGCAACATTGAGCCCATCACAATAGCAACAGGAGATGGCTACAAATGACTGCAATGGAACTCGATGCATTAACATTTAATGTTATGTATTTATGATTTAATATTGCCTCTTTTTAAAATATTTTTCTCAACTGTGAATATTGTCATGTACAGTCTGTATGTATTTAGGTGCATAGATTTTGGTAAATTTGATCTTTTTATAACTAAATTGTGCATATTTTTTGGTAGTAAATGACAAATTATTATCTACATATATTTTGTGCATTTGACACACCTAACTTTATCTTCATTATTCTGATACGTCTAGGCTATGCAGTTCATCTCAGAGTTTTTTCCCGAATTGTCACAAATCTTCCCAATTATTTCCAACATACTTATTGAAAATATCTGCATATATAAGTGGACTTGTGCTGTTCAAGCCATGTCTCTCAAAGGTTGAGTATATAACGTTGGAAACATTAAAGAAGTCTTTACAGCAAAGCAAGGTTTTGTAATTGCTTTGCTGTTCGCTAGCTGTGGAAACTTAGGCAAGGACCAATCTTCTCTAAGATTATTTATATCTTTAAATATAAACACTTTATTATGATGATTGGATGGCTTAATATATATAAAATTATTATACTTACCTAGTATATATTAATAGATAATTCTTAATACAGATTTAGTAATAATTGCTCCTTTTGCTCAGAATCATTTCTTTTCAATGAGGTGACTGTCCAAGATTTGTACACTTTCTCAAGTATTATAATTAACCCAGGGAATCTATATGTTGAATAAAATATTCCTTATGTATATATGGTGGCCTAGGATTACATATTGTATATAGGGAATATATTCATATATTTTTAATATAGAGGGTGTATATGTTATATATATGGAATATAAACATTTTATAAAACTGTACCTGAAAAGGTTCACCAGTAATAGAGTTCTCTTCTGTAAAAATTTTAGTTTTTAGTTCTAAATTCCACTTATGAATTAATCCAAATATTAGCCTGAAATAAAGAAAATCATTAGCTTTGACATCCAAAAATCCATTTACCCGAATATTTCTGGACAAGTTATACTAAACCTTTAGTTATTCATTTGGAATATGGTAACAATAACAATACCATCAAAATTTTATGAAAATTAAATCTGGTAATGCCTACAGTAGAAAAATACATGGAAACAGATGATTTCCAATATATAACAGAGTCTACAGTTTGTACAATTATAAAAATAAATCCTCAAAGTAAAAAAAAAATTATTAGTTGTATCAACCTTGAGTATTCATTCTCTGTAATATGATAAGATTTAGCTGACAAGAATTATATACTTAGAAAAATTAATAAATATGATGTATTTTGAGTTCTCCATGAAGTATTAAATGTCAAAAAGCAATCATTAATTTTAGAGAGAAGTACTAATTTAAAAATATACTAAACTACATAAATGTGTTCTGATTCTTTTCTTTAGAGGCCTTTGACACTTAAAGTGTGGGTATTCTACTCAAAAGGGAACAGGTGAGTATTCAAAACTCCCTTGTAATCTACTGTGTTTCCTTGTGATAAATAGTTCTGCTAGTTTATATGCCTTCTTAGCGGTTAAGCCTGTTACATGCCTTGTTCAAAATAAAGAAAAGTTAGTGGAATAGGTGAGCATACCAATCACATTCTTTCATGAGCCTTTTTCTTTCAAGTATTCAATAAACACAAAATAAAGCATAAAATGATTTATTTTCCCTTCAAATTCATTGACTGAGAAATGATTAAAACATGTCATATCGATCAAAATTAAAAATTCTGAGAGATTTCTCAAAAATTCTGTTGCGAACACAGATAATTTATTAGATTTGGGGGAGAAGGAAGAAAGAGAATAATTATTACTCTGTCCTGTCACTTATCCCTTGAGTAGAAATTTATTTTTAAGAATGAGATCTGTGGGTCAGCTATCAGGTGAGAATTATATAGAATTATGTCATAATATGTACAAATCATACACAAAATGCTTTTTCTAACTTTGATGGTTCCTTCCCACCAGATAGTAGTTGGATTTTTGGATATGTGGTAGTTTCTCATTATTCAGAGGCATCAGATAATGATCATCTCCATTTCCTTTTTGGTTATGCCAAGCAATGGCCAATAACAAACCTGTGCAAAGTACAGTGGGAAATAAATTATGGTTTTTCTACTGAAGGAGAGGAAAGGCCTATAGTGGTAAAATACAAGCCTACATACATGGTCATGGGTAAAATGGTATAAAGGAGCTAGAGTGTTATGGATGTACACAGTTGGAAAAGATTTCTTAGAGATAGGAGGAAAAGAAAGGGCTACTCAAAAAAGGTATCTGATGCCCTGTCATGATGAATGGGAGTAACTATCACAGGGAGACCTGAGAGGAAGAAGTGGTTCCACATGGGAGGCGTGACAGAAAGATAAAGAAAAAAAATGTTAGAAAAATGTCAAAGTTATACTGAGGTAATAAATAGCCATTTCAATCAAAATGTATACACTTTTAATCTAATTTTAACTCATTCATAAAACTTACATATATTATTGTGGCATGACACATTTTTTGTTTTCTATTAATAACATTTAAGTTGACATCTCATTAACATAAGGCATTTGAATCCGTCATTTAGACAATTTGAATATAATACTATAAAGAACATATATACAGGGTGGTCATAAAGTTTGCATGCAATTTAAAATAGTACAAAATTTAAAATGGCACATGGGCTTTATGGCCACCCTACATATAAATATAAATCATATTTTTATATATGATATAGTATACCATGTTTCCCCAAAAACAAGACACTGTCTTATATATATTTTTTCTCAAGAAGACACACTAGGGTTTAATTTCAGGGGATATCTTATTCTCCACGCCAAAATGCAGGGCATGGCTATGCAGATAGGCTGCATAGCCATGCCCATCAGTAGGTCTTATTATTGGGGTAGGGCTTATATTTAACCAATGCATAGAAATCCTGCTATAGTTTATTTTGGGAGTAGGTCTTATTTTGGGGAAAAGTGGTATAGTTTTGCCTTTCCTTTAATGATCCTTTTCCACCTGAAGAAATATACAATTATCTGATGATTGAAAAAAAAATCATCTTTTCCATTATATTAACCCACTTTAATCTCTCATAGTTAATATTTCTCCATCCAACAAGAATAAGAATAATCAAAGTTCTAAATATAACTCCCATAGATTCATCATCCTAGAATCTCTAAATAAGGGCTTAAGTTAGAAAGAAGAGCAAATCATCTCATGCCTCCAGATATTTGTAATCCCTTCATGTGCTCTGTATCTGTATCCTCCACACCCCATGAGGGCTGTAGTAGAAGATCATGTTTCTCATGGTTAGCTGGGCATTTCCTTGCATGTCTAGAGAGGTTGCAGAGATTTTAGCATTTGACAATATCTTTGCAACCTATAGATATGGGAAATGTTTGTGCCTTCAGCATCTGTCTCAGAATAAGAAATATAATTATTAAAATATAGAAGCTCTCAGAAACCCAGGCAACTATAGCAAATCCTGGTGTTGCTGATCTGTATTTGAGAATATAATATCTTACAGTTAGACCAATCTGATAACTTGTTATTGCTATTTGTTTATGAGTATACTCTTTTAGTTCATGTTACATAAATATTATAAATGTTGACTTACATGTAGGTGGTGTTGCAAAAATAAGTATATATTTATTTATGTGACATAAACCCACTTTATTTAAAACATACTTATACATTTTGGATCCCCCAAATATCTGTTAACTATTTCCATTCACAGTTTCTTTCTCATTGTTTTTACTCCTATTTATTCTCTTTTAATATATTAACATTTTATTTTTAATATTTATCTATGGAACCTTAGTCACTTCACATGGATATCAGGAGATGAAATGAATAGAAGGTTATGTGAATACAATTTGTATCCAAAATAGAGAAAATCAGCAGTTTGTGTCAGCATCACACCCTTCTTGAAGCCTCACAACAGATACCATAAGTGTGTCCTTGACACATTCCCTAATTAAAATACACGTTAATAAATGACCTATGTTTGTAAATCAAAAGATGTGTAGGTCGTATTATATCTCAATGAAAATAATAAAACTTTTTATACATATAACCCAAAACATATCTTTTTAAATTACCTTACTATAAGGCTTCTAGGATTATTTATTTTTTAAGAATATCAGTTAATTAGAAACTATGGTAAAACATATATTCTAATTAAGAAAGCACTGCCTGAGTAGTCCATGGCATGCATAGAGAATTAGTGAGTTTTACTTAAAGGAAAACTTCCAACACGGTTCTCAAGGTCATAGTCTAAAAACAGGATGTTTTAAACTTCTCATTTCAATTTTTAAGAAAGGCTTAAAAAGAACCCACAGCCATAAAATTTAACTTTTTATGTTATTCTTCTGAGATGATTTGTCTTCATTGTTGAAGACTAAACTTCAAATTTTCCCCTTCTGTAAGCATTATGTATATATAGTCCATTATGATCTCTTGTCTTTTATCAGCATACAAAAGTAGAAAGCATCTCACATTAGAATTATTGTAAGCTGTCCCTTAAACCCTTTCTTTCTTCCATTTCTTTCCTGCCTCTCTGTCTATAGCACTGTCTTTGGGTAAAGAGAGGAAGAGAGAGAGAGTAGAGCAGGCAGTAAACAAAGTCATATCTGCCTACTAACGATACTGCAACTTCTGAACTTTTTTTCTGCCAATTAAAATATTATTTAGCAATAAAATTATATGATGCTATTAAGGAAAAGTTTATGGATTGAAAATTATTTTAACTCTATCAATTTATTATGTATTATCTCCTTGTTTTTTGTTCCTTCAATCTTAGAAACAAAAACAACAAATAAGTAGCAGTATTACTGTGATTAAAAATATGAGAAAGTACTCACAGTACATGTAATTTGGTGTTGTATTATTTTATCGGATTCTCAGTAGTTTTTTGTAAATATGAAAACTATTTCAATAACTTTGCCTTTAACAAGAAAACCGAACAATAACTTGTGTCAGGCATCCATAGCTAATTCCCTGGGGTGGGTTTTATACTTACCGAACTCCTGGTAAGGATGTTTGTAACTTACATAATCACTCAATAATAAGGAATAATTTTCAATAAAGTAAGTCAAATGGTTACTATTACTTATGATAAATCCATTGTCATGTGTGTTATCCTGAAACCTTATATTTAGCCCTTACAATATTCAAGCAATATTCTAATTTTAAAAACTTTTAAATAGTGTCTATCTGGTAATCCCTAGGAAGATGTTCGCCAAAAAGGGAGCTATTGAATTGCTGATAGGGTAAGTTTAAACACAGAGAGAACCATAACTTGGGAACTATAAATAAAATTAATATATAAAATTAGCTCGGCGCCTATAGCTCAACCGGCTAAGGCGCCAGCCACTTACACCTAAGGTGGCTGGTTCGAATCCCCAGCCCAGACCTGCCAAACAACAATGATGGCTGCAACCAAAAAATAGCCGGGTGTTGTGGTGGGCGCCTGTGGTCCCAGCTACTTGGGAGGCGGAGGCAGGAGACTCGCTTGAGCCCAGGAGTTGGAGGTTGCTGTGAGTTATAATGCCACGGCA
>CAUYTI010027089.1:0-165616 GCA_963575145.1 Galago senegalensis
GCGGGCGCCTGTAGTCCCAGCTACTTGGGAGGCGGAGGCAAGAGACTCGCTTGAGCCCAGGCGTTGGAGGTTGCTGTGAGCTATAATGCCACGGCACTCTACCCAGGGGGACAGCTTGAGGCTCTGTCTCAAAAAAAAAAAGATTAGAAATCAAAACTCTCTTTCGACATCGACATTCTTTCCAATCTCATTTTTTCCCAGCTTTTCCAAATATACTCTTTGCATATACTTCTATCTCCTGGAAGTCAGTTCTATACACTTGGTTGTCTTAATGGGAAAAGCCCCCAAAGAGGTTCTGGTCTTTACCATTGTTTATCCACAACTTCGGAAGCCAATAGCCTGTGATCTCATTCTACTGTGTGTTCATCACCACATCAAGGTATGTTCTTGACACATTAAAAGCCTGTCCAAAATTCTGGTACTGTTCAAAATGGATACTGTGTTCATATATTTAGACACAATTAAGTTTCGCTTAGGTTAAAATACATAGTCTGGCTTCTTATTCTTCAAATGGCGTCACACAGTATTCACACATTAGCTCAGACTATGAGTGCACCATCATGCCAGTTACAGTCCCACACTCCATTTTTGCAAATGCAACATATACAGTTGAGGGCTCTAAAAGCGATCGCTTTGCTCAAAACTACATACCTGAGGGACTTGCTATCTAATGGAATGGAATGTATATGTTAAGCAAAGAAACTGCATACTAAGAAACTTTCTGGAAAACTTTAGTATGATTAAAGACAAAGCATTATAAATTATCTCTATTCATTTCTAGGTTAATTAACTTTGTGTATGTGTGGTGGCAGTGGGGCTGTATAGTGTGAAATTGGTTCAATGGAAGAACCCTCTGCAATTCTAGTTCTGTCATCATTGATGATTCTCCACGGTGATGGCAAGAAAGATAATTGAACTCTTTGTGACCTACTTTCCTTATCAATAAGGAAAAAATGTTAGTACTACCAGTCAGTTATTTAAAAGAACTTGGGAAACACGAAATAGGCATAATCTTGAAAGGTTTTGAAGAAATTACTCAAAATTAATTAATAATTATTAAAAGGCACATTGCTTTCTCCATGGTGAGTGAGCGTTCCAGCGTGTGAGTAGTGACTGGAAAGAGAGTGTCTTTCTCAGTGGAGACCCCCTCCAATTAATCAGAATGCAGCAAGCGAATCTGCTCTTTAGTCAGTGTGGAAACTGTGGCTGCCTGCTGCGCCTGCCGTCTTGACACAGCAATTACAGTGCGAGAACAAGACATTATTATCAATCACCAGATGCTGAGCCGGTGACAACCCCCCAAAAGGGAGTAAATCAGAGAAAATGGAAGAAAGAGTAAATCAGGGAAAATCTAAGAAAAAGACAGAGACATTGGCACTGAGTGGAAGGCAGCAAGGATACCAGCAAGAAACTGAGATAGGACTCAGCTCTAGAAGGGAGTAAAGATATTGAAAGGACAAAAAATAGGGCACCAAAAATCGACTGGCGGGTCACATTTATTATCAACAGGCACGTTTGGCAGATTTAGCATATTTGATTAGTGATAATAAATAAAACAGAGCTTTGAAAGTGGAATGTGAGCCTGCAATTTATTTCCCACAATTAGTGGTGGGAGGTGAGAGTAAGACGAGTTTCAAGGGGGAAATGTGTAAGTAGGACAAAGTCTTTTTGGAAGATCTGTCCTTTCCGTGTACTTCACAGACATTTACTGAGCGTCTACTCAGTGCCCCAAACCATATAGGATAATGGAAATGATACACAGTTTTTACCTCGGGAGTTCAGGGGCTGGGAGCATAGTGGGTAGTGGTCATAGGTGGTCAGAATGGACTGAGTCACAAATCCACTGACAAGCATGAATGGATTCTCCCCTATTGCTGGCACTTAACCTAATGGACGGGTGCTCTCTGGGTACCTGGCTCGTCCACGTCCTTTATGCTGGAGATTCTATTAACCTTACTTCCTTTGACAATGTCCCATGCTCTGAAATTTTCTTTCACTGTTCATGTCCAAGAACTTACCCAGCAATGTCTGCAGAACCATTGCTCTCCACTAGCTAACTATTAACTACGAGAAACTCTGTAATGGATCCAGTCTAGGAATTAAACACATGGACTGCGGAGTCTAATTACAGCACTGCATCTCTACTAGAAGAAACTGCTTAATGAATGTTATCCAGGAGTTAAACCTATGTACTTTGGAGTCAGTCAGCATATAGTCAAATTACTAAGCTGTACCTTAATACCTTTCTGACTTTGACAAGTTACTCATCCTAAGAATTATGTATAAAATACAGATAATTGTATTCACTCCATAAAGCTAAAAGTTTTAAAAGAGTATACAATAAGCACTTAAAAATCAGTTACTGTTTTCTACTGTATTGGCTTTCTAGGGCTATCATGAGAAAAATAGCGCAGACTGGAAGGGTGAAATATCAAAATGTATTTTTCTCCAAATTCTATAGGAACTTGGCTGGAAGTAGGCTGCAAGTCCAAGATCAAGGCGCCCCCGGGACTGGTTTGTCCTAAGTTCTCTCTCCTTGGCTTGCTAATGGTCATTTTTCTTGATGCCTCTTCAATAGGTCTTCAGTGAAAACACTGCTGATGTCTCTGTGGGTCCACATTTCCTCTTCTTATAAGAATATGAGTCAGATGGATTAAGACCATCTGTATGACTTTCTTTAACTTGAATTACCTCTTTAAAGAGTCTTACTCCAAATACAATCACATTCTAGGTTATTGGGGATTAGAACTTCAACATATGAAATTGAGTGAAATGTGGGTCAGCCCTTAACATGGGGTAAACATTCTTATACTAAAGTAAATTTTACACACATACTCTCAGAAATACGCAGTCATACTTGGGTGACTACACCCTTGAAAACTCCACATCTCGTGGCTTCCCCCTGAATGCCATCTTCTCTTCCGGAAGTAACCCCTATTTGACTTCTATCTTGGTAGAGAAATTTGGCCTATTCTTGAACTTCATATAAATGAAATTATATAATACATATTCCTATGTGTCTGGCTTCTCTGTGGCTCCATGTAACAGTAGTTTGTTCTTGTTATTTGCTACATATAAATATATCATAATTAGTTTATTCATTCACCCGGGGAAGGCCATTTAGGCTGGTCCCTGCCTGGGAGTATTATGAATAACACTGCAGTGAATGCTTTTATACTTGTTTTTTGGTGAACATGTGCATTCATTTCTTCTAAGAGGAATAGATTATTTAGAGGCTTATTGGTTAATATCCAAAACAAATGAAATTTTCCAGGTTTCTTGTTCTTACTTGTTTCTACTTTAATTTCAGTCTTGCCAGAACATACTCTGAATTCTTTCAATCCTTTAAAATTTGTGGAGATGTGCTTTGATGCCATTGTAGGGTCTATTTTAGTAAATATTCTATGGTCACTTGAAAAGAGTCTGTTATGCAATTATGTAAAACAATATCCTATGAATGTGTTTGGTGGCAATGAACTCAGGTTGGTGCCTAAGTGTTTTTTATATCTTATGTTTTTGCTGTAAGACTGTTAAAGTCTTCAGCTAATTAGGTTTTTTTTTTTCTATTTTCTTGTTTGTTTTAACCTGATTTATATACTTGGAAACTATGATACATATTATACACCTACAAATTTGGGCTGTTACACATTCTAACTGAATTGACTTTCATCATTTTGAAATGTTCCTCAGTATCTCCAGTAACATTTTTCTTAAAACTAGCTTACTTAATCTATTCATGTATATACTTTCAATAATTTTACTTCTCAACATATTTAAAGTGTATCCTGTAAATACACAGCTACCTTTTTAGCCAGCATGATGAGCTTTATTGTTTAATTGAAACATTTAGTCCAGATAAAGCCCAATTAATTAACCATATACTTGGCTTTAAATATACTTCCTGCTTGTTTTCATTTGATTTTATGGGTTTCTTTTATTTTTCTTAGACGGAGCCTCAAGCTATCCCCCTGGGTACAGTGCCATGGCATCACAGCTCACAGCAACCTCCAACTCCTGGGCTCAAGTGAGTCTCCTGCCTCAGCCTCCCAAGTAGCTGGGACTATAGGCACTCGCCACAATGCCCAGCCATTTTTTGGCTGCAGCCATCATTATTGTTTGGCGGCCGGGGCTGGGGATTTGAACCTGCCACCTCAGGTGTATGTGGCTGGCACCTTAGCTGCTCGAGCCACAGGTGCTGAGCTGATTTTATGGGTTTCTTTATTAACTTCTTGTGCATAAATCAAGCCTTTTTATTATTCCATTTTTTTCTTCTATGATCAGCTTTTTAGTGACACCATATTTTATAATTCTCTTGATAGTCACAATAGTAATATAAAGATCACAATGCACATCCTTTACAACTATTGAATAATTAGGATTTGTGTTTTCCTGTTATTAAATTGAATTTCTATTTGACTTGCTTTTATAAATTCCAGGTATCTTTTGAAAATACAAATACACTCTATTTTCTTGAACTTATTGTGTTCACTTTAAAGAACTGAAAATAAAAATATCTGAATCATCTATGAGTCTCCTCCTATTATCTGTTTTTTTTCTTTTTGTTTATAATTTCTGATTTGAAGCCAGACATTGTAAATAAGATTTGTGGTGGCTGTTGACGATATTTTCTTTTTCCCCAAAGCATTAAAATACATTTTTTAACATTCTGACGTAGATGGATCACTTATTGGTTATCCACCTAATAACCAGTGGTTACTTTTAGTCTTTCTTTGATATGACCTATTTGGATTTTAGTCTTAATCCTAGCGTATGGACTTCATTCCTCTATGGCCTCAAGAGAATGCCTACTATTTACGGTGTCCCTGTAATTCGACAAGGTTTAACCATTATCTACATGTCCCTGGCATGGTGCTGAAATTTCCACTCAGCTCATTAACCTCCAGCTGCTGCTACCTTCTTGATTTCTCTGTCTGTGAAGTTTAGGAGTCAATATCTCGAGGGAAAATTCTACATGGATTTTTATACTCCCTCCTTTATGGTTCCTTTCTGCATGGGATTTTACACTTTTACCAGCCCAGATGTCCCCATCCTCAGCCACGTAAATTGATAGTTTTTGTTTGAGCCCTATTCCTCTGCTTAGTTGCTCTCCCGTATCTTTAAACACACACACACACACACACACACACACACACGCTCCATCTCTTATTTGTTTTTTATTGGTGAATGGGTTTATTCACTACGAGCTACTCTGTCACGAAGAGAACAGGTACTCTGGGCTAATAATTCTTAATACATTAGTGTAGTTCCCCCCAGATTAGATTTGAAGTTGTTTTGTGTTTTTTTTTTTGTTGTTGTTGTTGTTGTTTGTTTGTTTTCCTTTTTCTTGAGACAAAGTCTCACTCTGTTGCCCAGGCTAGTGTGCTCTGATGTCATAGCTCATAGCAAACTCAAACTTCTGGGTCTAAGTGATCCTCCTGCCTCAGCCTCAGCCTCCCAAGGAGTTGGACTATAGGTGCCCATCATAATGCCTGGCTAAGTTTTCCTATTTTTAGTAGAGACAGGGTCTCACTATGTTGCTCAGTCTGGTCTGGAACTCCTGAGCTCAAGTGATCCTCCCGCCTCAGCCTCCCAGAGGGCTGGGATTACAGGAGTAAGCCACCACATCTGGCCTAGATTTGAAGTTTAATAATAGGTAGATTTTACTACCTTGGGCAAAAAGTGTTAGTGAATGTGGATTTGGGGGGGTTTGGCAATCCTCAGGAAATTCTTAGTGCTTCTGGGAATATTATGAAAGATATCACTGTGAGGACAGTGTTCAGGTGAGTCATTCATAAAATAGCCTCTTGATGTGGCTATTGTGCAATCTAGGATTTTGAGACAGTGTGCACTGAACAAAAAGATAAATAAACAAATTAAGAAAAGAGTAGTGAATTGGTAATTATGTGGAAAATACACATCAAATAAAGGCCATGAAATCAACTAAACATCTGTGGATTATCCATGTATTAAGTTCCTATACTAGACACAGAGGCAGAATGGTAATTATACTTATTTGGCGGTATTTGACAACAAGAAATTTATAATATTCTTGAGAAAAAAGATAAAATGGAAAATTCAAGAGCTATATGGTAGTTTAGAAGCTATAACAAGATTTTTGAAAGAGATGCAAAGTAGATCTCAGCATGTCTATATTGAGTTTAAACCTATCTACATTTGAAATCAGTGAAAGTGAATAAAACAAACAAGCAGGCTATTCGATCTCTGTTATCAGTGGGATAAAAATTTTAAACTTCTCCACCTTCCAAAAACTAAATAGGACCAGCTGGCATTTTACCACATAGGGTGACAGGAAAGAAAACACTAATTTGCATGGCCTAAATATGAAAGTGTGATGGTTTAAATGAGAGTTTTCTGCTTTCCTCCTTTTCTTATTTTCAAATTCTAGTGTTACTTAGATGTTGGTTAGTAATAATTTAACCTCAGTGGGCCACAGGCCTTTTTTTTAGGCTATTAGTATATCAGGACATGTTATTTGAAACAGGATTAGTGACAGCATTCCAGATTTACTGAATCACAATCTCAAAATATTTTCACCAAGCTCCAGAAATGTTTCTGATACAAAACTAGGTTTATAAACCGCTATTTCAAACCAGGAATTAAATTATTACTTCTTAATTTACACAATAACATTTGAAAACTGAATTCAGAACACCTCTGCCTATTAGACCATGGGTGATATTTTGCTAACCCAAAAGTGAAATAAATATATTCTGTAAAATGAAATTAAAAAGATAATTCTACAGATAGAAAAGAGTTAGGAAATCTTTCTAGACAATTGAGAACCTCATATTTATATGCAATTCATATGAAAAGCAATTTTGCATTTTGATTCTATTAAAAATATTACAGATTTCTTTTTTTTTTTTATTGTTGGTAATTCATTGAGAGTACAAAGAACCAAGTTACATTGATTGCATTTGTTAGGTAAAGTCCTTCTTATAATTGTCCTGCCCCCAAAAGGTGTGTCACATATCGTCACCTAATTGTCTATGAAACAGAAACATTCCCTCTTAAAAGTAGGTAAAAATTCTGTGCACAATAAAAAAAAAAAAGTATTTTGAATTCATAACAGAACTTGCAAGAAAGAAAGGAAAGTCTCAAGGTGCAAGAAACAAATAGTAAACTAAGAACTAGTGTAATAAATATGTAAACTTGTGTTGTGGCTGCCAAAGGAGCTATTATTGCTTTGAATTATGGAAGGGCTTGTTTTTAAAGCTCAGCAACAGAATAGGTAAGGTCATGGGCTCATGCAAAGTAAAAAACTAAGACTTCTATGTAAAACTAGTGATCTCAAAGGGCTAGAAACTCAGGAAATGGCAGATTAGAAAATAGTCTATGGATAAACACAGGGAATTGAAAAGCTTACCAATCTCTACCTATACTTTGGTTAGACAGACAATATCTCTTGAAAATTTGAAGACCTGAGTTATGAAAATCATGCCTATTTAGATATTGAGATTGTAATACCCTAGAGGTCCAGGACCTTTAAATTAATCAATCTGTCAAATGTGGTTCATGATCAGTAATACCCCTGTAATTCCTGATACAACCATTAAATTCCATGATCTAGACCATCCATCCTTTGTACAGACAACAAAGCTCCATTTTGTATTCAAAAATATTACAAAACCCATAAAGAAAAATTAGACCAAGAACAAGAGTCAGAGGTACAGCAAATAAAAGGATTATAGAAACAAGAATTTAATTGATAGAATACAATCTAAAAGCCACACAAAATAAATATAGATAATATAATTACTTATACGAAGAAAAAATAAATCCTATAAAGGTAAAAAAATTAATAAAAAAGATTTGAATAGAGATCAATAGAAGATCTAGGAAGAGGGATCCAATAATGAGAAGATAGATTTGAGAAAACTAAACCGAATGCAACAAAATTGATAGAATAAGAGACACAGAAATATAATTAAAAGGCCCGACATTAGATGACGAGTATTCCAGGTGGAGAAACTAGAAAGATATGTGGGAAGCTAGTGCTCAACCCTAAGTGTGTCAGACTATGATACAAGTGGTGAAGTAAGGAACTCCTAGATTTGTGAAGCACAAAGGTCCCAAAGGAGGATAAGTAAAAGTAAATTCACATATCGTAGTAAAATATATAAAGGCCATGAGAAAGAGTTTAAAAGCCAGTGTTGCAAAATGATAGATCACATGCAAATGAGTAAGTAGGCTGTTAGAAAAGTCCTGAAGAGTTGACTTCTTCCAGTGTGGGAGACAGCACAACAAACAACAACAAAACGACAAAAGGACTTAACCTCCGGATATAAATATACAGAAGACGAGGTCTGAATGTTTGAAAAAAGTCCAGAGATTCATCCTAGAAAAAGTGCTATATACCTCATTACTAAATATCACTACAGTCACCTTCAAAGTGCTTCCCTTGGGAAGTTATGCACCAATCCCAGTTCCTAGTCCACCTTTAAAAGAATTCTGGACCTTTTCTTCTAGAATGGCCATCAAAGCTATCTTCATATTACCCTTAATGTCCAGAATATCATCACAACATCTTCCTCTCAATATTTCCTTTATATTGGATAAAAGTCCTTGGGGGACTGGATCAGGTGAGTAGGGAGAATGTTCCCAGAAAGTTATTTCTTTACTGGCTGTGCTGTGTGAGCTGGCGTATTGTTGTGATCCAAGAGCCATGAGTTGTTGGTGAAAAGTTCAGGTCATCTTCAGCTGAGATTTTCATAACTGTTCCTTTATTGGTGTTTATTTGGTCTGCTGTATTTCTTACAGTCATATGATGATTTTGATGCATAATTAGGCAAATTTTTGCAATGTGTTTGTCAGTTCTGCTCATAACTGGCTGCCCTGATCTCTCTTCACAATGACGCTTTCTCTCCCTTCAGAAAAACATTTAATCCATTTGTCCACTGCCATTTTCTGAATGGCATTATCCCCATAAACTTGGACTAATATGCCCCTGATTTCACTTCCACTCTTGCCAAGTTAGACAAGAAATTCAGAATTGTTTGTAGGTTACTCTAATTTTTTATGCTCCAACATTCTCATCATGGCACACAAAAACACGCAACAACAATAATAAACACCAGTCAGCAAGGTACTGCCACATGTCGACATGAACACAACTGTGAGACCCTGATATACCAAGGTTAGGAACCTTAAAGAACTGTTTGTACAGCACTGCCAATGTGAGCACACAGTGGCAAGTTGGCGAACTGAATTATCAGACTTCCTATGTATATATGTACACATACACACACACACACAAGACTCAGGAGGAAAGGAAAGAGAAGCACAGAAAAATATTTAAAGAAATTTTCTTTGAAAAATTTGATAAAAGTTATAGATGCTAATCCAAATGTTTCAAAAAATCCTAAGTAAAATGCATAAGGCACACAATTTTCAATTCTGAAAAATAGATATAAAGAGAAAATTTTAGAGGCATCTCCTACCACTTCCACCAACTAAAAAAAAAATTACACAAAAGAAATGTTCTACAATAACACAATAACTAAGAAAATGTCATGAGGGCTATGTTAACCACTTTGATGAAAGTATTTCAAATTGTATATAAAACCAGCACATTGTACCCCAGACTGCATTAATGTACACAGCTATGATTTAAAAAAAGAAAAGAAAAAGAAATGTTCTTTTTTTAAAGCGATGAAAGAAATACATTCTCGATTTAGGACCTATATACCTCCAAGGAAAGAGATGACTAAAAAAAAAAATCTTCTTGCAGAGAAACAAAACTTGGATAATTAATGTAAAGCCAAGATGACTAGGAGAGCATACACTTTAATAAGAACATCCAGAGAGTAGAAGGAACCAAAGGTTTATGGTTCAAGACTATTTCATTTGATGCTAAAAAAAAAAAAATGGTGACTTTATCTGATACCTGGGATATAAACATGATAACTTTACATCAGTGGGAGAAATCTAGATTATTCTATAACTAACAGTATTTTGAAAAAAGAAAATTTAAATTGCTATTGCATGTAATAGTAAATTTAACCTGTAGTAGAAACACAAATATGAAAGATGAAACCATAAATATGCCATAATACAATGTAGAAAAAATATATTACCTTGTTGCGGGGGAGACCATTTGAAACAGGACATTAAAGCCAGAAAATATAAAGGATAAAGTGTGTGTCTATGGGGGCGTAGATGGGCAAATACATAACTCTCTTATTTTCTCTTCCCACTTTCAGATTTATTTGAGAAATAAGGTTCCTGAGCTGGAGATAAAAAGATCAGTTTTATTGCTGATTGAATGGACTAGAGCAAATGACTTTGCTGCCCCGCAAGTTGCTTTCACCGCGTGATATACTGGCCGGGGGTATCTATAGGGAGAACTTGGGGAACAGGGAATGGAAGTTCTCTGCAACAGATATAGTTCATAAATCAGATTACATAGAATCAGATAAACAATCACAGGCAAGAACAATATCTTCAATGTATGTAAGTAGGGACACTCTTCCTGAATTCCCACAACACACAGTTGGCATTATTGACTTTGGATTGTATTTCTTGTGCCTAGAGTAAAAACACGGCTGAACTTTTCTGGCTGTTCCATCCTTAACTGGCTCCTGGAAGCAGAGGATAACCTGGGCTTTCCCCACCCCTTTACCCTGTAACCACTGTGCTCAGATCACTAGTTGGTGCTTTGATTTTTCCAGTGAGGTAAAGAGAGCCGCAGACACTTGGATCTCTATTGCTCCCGACTCAGCACTTTTTCCATCCAGTATTGATAAGTATCTACAAATCCGCTAAAGTGTGCTCCAAAATACTATCATCTCTGCTGGGGGGATGATGGCTTCTTTCATTCTTAATTTTCCCCCAAATCTCTTTATTTCCTTCAACAGAGATCAAGAAAAATCCTCAGATCCAACTAGCTGTGTATCTCACAGAATTAGTTGTTTTGATAATTACTTACTACCCAGTATTGTTGCAATCCTTAGCCAATTCCTGGGTCATCTACCTGCATTTTTAAAATGTTAAGTCCTGGATGAATAAAATTCTGTCTCACTCTGTTACTGTGTAAATTTTAGGGATATTTAAAATATAAGGATATGATCCTTCCAACACTGGGACCTCCTAGCACTTTAACCCTCTCTGCCTCAGTTATCCTGTCTTCTATCTCAGCCTATAGAGTCACACCCGAGACCTTGTCATCACCAGTCCCAACACCCTATAATTCCAAATTCTCCTCCCATTCTAGCTCAGCCCCTTTAGTGTCCCAAGTTTGATCTCTCTCACCACCAGTGACGACCCTCCCACCTTGCCATTCTCTCCCATATGTTTGATGTCCCCTTTCCTCCCTTTCACAGCTAACTTTTTCATTGTCTGTACTCTCCATTCCCTCAGCCCTCTCTTGTCATTGTATTTTCTTGGCACAGCAATGTCCTGATTAGATTAAATTTAAGTGCTGCTTAGTCAACTTCTCTGCCTACTGCCTGCTTACAGCCAAGCAGTTGAATGTGACAAAAGACTCAAACACCCTGACTAGGTCTCACTTTAAAAATATGCCCCAAGACCTCTGGGAGCTCTTCATGCTATGGCTAAAAACTCTGCCATATCTCCCCAGGCCATTTGTTCTCACAATATTCTCCTAGGTGACCATTTTGTACCCTTTATCTCTCCTTAAAAGTTCCAGACCTCCTTTCCCACCTTTAGTCTTGGCTGATTATTTTGCTTTTACTGCAGTGGAGAAATGAGATAATTCTAGCAATTACTAAAACCTTCCTAAGACACGCACAACCACATCTATCCCTCAGTGAGCATCTCGTTCCCTGACAGCTGCTCTCCCAGACTCTCCCTGACACCACCGAGGATCTCCTCTCACTCCTGAGGGGCGTCGCTTCCTCAACACAGGTGCTAGATTTTATCCTCTTTCCAAACCTTCTCCCAACAATGGCAGGGTGCAGGGCAAAAGGACAAATGGACGCCACCCCCAAATGTACACATGTGCCCATCATATCACATACATTCACATATAATAAAATGATCATATTATATCAATACATAAGATATTAAATAACATATAATCCCTTACATTATATGATACAATACATAATATATGTACATAGATGATGGTTGTAAGAAAGACATGAATAAGAAAGCAAGTTTAGATGTACAGTAACATTTAAACAGGAAGGATAATTAGCAGCAAAAGAAGAAAACAAACATGTATTGAATGCTCGCTATTTTTCAAGCAGTGAGCTAAGATCTTGTATCATCTCACTACTGCGGGAATGAATGCGTACAAGGAAAGAGACCACGAGCAGTTAAATAACTTGCCCAAGATTACACAACTGATAAACGCTCAAACTTGGTCCCCCAGGACTGTCTGACTCCACAGCCCATGTTCTATCCACTGTGGCTATGAGAGGGAAACACTGTAATTTCCTAGATGGCTACTCCAGGTGCAATTTCTTAGAAATTTCCATTTCAGGATCGTGCTTTATAGCACTGGATCCGGAACTGAGATATGGTTTGGTTGCCGTGGGCCCTCTTTGCCCCTGTCTGAGAGTGGCATAACAGTCTTTTGTGAAAAAGATGCCCGGGCAGGCCCCAGAGGCAGAGGTATTTCAGTTATGGGGAAGCCAGTTCTTAGATGTGTGCTTTCTGATTCATTTATAAGGTGCTCTGGGATTCCTCTGGATGAAATTTGTCCTATAAATATAATTTGTAGTTTCATTTACCCTTTAGTTTAGAGCTGCCTGGCGATTTAATTCTCAGTGCACTGTATTTTAAGAAGTATATTTAAAAGCATTTTTTATCCAGTAGTAAACTTTTTAAATGGCTCTTTGAGAAGTTTCCAAAACAAAAGGCAAGTTCTACACAAATGTTTGCAAATAACCATTTCTTATTTCTGAACTTATTTTACTTGGTACTTTGTATTTCTTTGCTGTTTTTCTTTCCTCTGAACTGCTATGCACTGGAACAACCTTTCAGCTTAATGCAAGGTAAGGGAATATGTGTTTGACTCATTCTAAATTCTTAATTCCACAGTTTAAAAACACTAATATTTTCTGCAGTGGCGGTGGTGGCAAAATCATATTTTGAGTGGATTTACTTTCTGTAAGCACAGAAAATAAAATAAACATGGTCTCCCTGCCTTCGGGGGCCATAACCTAACATGCAAGGCAGGGTAGTAAAAAAATTGCACCTGTTGTGTTAGAATCAGGAGATCTGGTCAATAGCTCTACTGCTATAACTGCATATGGTTTTACAGCCCTGAGCAAATCACATCAGTGGTCTGAGATACCATCAAAGTGGTGATACGAGGTAGAAGCAAGCAGTTTTCTTGTACATAAAATAAGAGTGTTGGACATTCATAGCTCTGTGAAGCTTATAAGTTGACATCAAGATTTATATACAATCAAGTAACCTTAAGGTATTCTGGGGTAGATACAATATTTCCATTGGCTGGACATTTATATCTCTGTGTGTATCTGTGTACATGTGTGCAGGTAGCCCTTAGGGTCAAAAGAACTTTACAAATACTTTTTTTTTTTTGGCCAGGGCTGGGTTTGAACCCACCACTTCCAACATATGGGGCCGGCGCCCTACTCCTTTGAGCCACAGGTGCCGCCCCAAATACTTTCTTTCAACCCCTCATCTAATACTTAAACATTCTCCCTTATACACCCATTGATGGAGAGCCACCCTACTTTGACTTGGCATTCCAATTTAAATCAATCTTTTTGCTAAATTTCATCTGACTTTGACAGAGTTTTTCCACAATCTAAAATTTTATTAATCAATTACCTTCTGTCTTTGGTAGAGGACTTATGCACAAGAAAGAGATAATGGAGCTCACAAACTTAGTTCCTTGGATTTCATTTTTATGGTTAACTTTTTTTTCTGAAAGTGCTTTAAGTTTTACTCAGAATCTTTAAGTCATGATGAACTGTTGAAATTGAAGACAGAAAAGGCATTGTTACCAGCTGTTTCTGTGTTCTTTATTACCCTTGGCTCTTTGCACTAAATATTTTTGAAGTTAATTTTCAGATATCATTTGGTTAGATTTCTTTTTCCATTTTCCTTGAAGTAATGAACAGCCCTCTACACATCACAGCAATTTAAAGATGGGCAAAGAGGACTTCAGAGAATGTAGTTATATAATATATTTTTGAATAAGTGAATAACTGCGGTTGTAGATATGAAATTGGAAGATTGATTTAAAAATACAAATAGAAAGTCCTTGAGGTAGAAAGTTTCATCTTCTGAAGTTCAGCGTCTCACTGGGAGGCAACCCTGATTCTTTCTGCAATTGAAGAATTATCCAAAATACATCTCATTTATCTTCGTAATAAGCCCAGTATAATTCTTCTGTCCCATTTTTTTGGGTTTTACTGTGTTCTTAAATGCGAATAATATGAAGGTCTTTATCATCAATAAAAGGTAGAAACATTGCTTTATTGAGATCGAGGATATATTTCTTTGCATTTAGTATTCAGCTGTACAGCAGAATGATATAAAAGCATTTGAATTATAAGGAAGATTTAAAAGGGACATATTTGCCTATTTAGCAAAGCAAATGAGAAGTACATCTGTATTTGAATTTTGCTCACAAAGAAGACAGAAGAATAATTAGTTATTTCATTGTACTATTACCCAGGAATATTACAGCAAGTGGAGGAAACATTTGCTTAGCCATAGCTTCAATTCACCCTGCAAGACAAGTGAGGCGTGGGGGTTTACCCAGTCAACGCGGTTCTGAAGGGAGGGACTGAGGCACATAGGTGAGTCAATGAACTGGTATGGAATTTTATTTCTTCATTCATTAATTCAACAAATACTTATTTTAAAATTCCCACTACGTGCAATTACTAGATATTGGGAACACAATAATGGGCAATAGCATATGGGGTTCAGAGCTTCCTGGATCTGGGAATAGTGACATGGGAAGACACTATTCAGATCGTCATGCTAAGGAATAACCGTAATAAACTGATGCCGGCTTGGAGAAAGAACAAATCATAGCTTTAGGTTAAGGAGAATCAGACTTGTACTTGCAGCTTTCCAAATGTGACTCAGTCAGCCAGACTGACAATCCTTCATCCCTCATAAGACAGAGGCCGAAGAGGTTGGATTGAATGAATACCTTTAATCAAGCATCACTGCTTAGTTTTACAAGTTCTTCCCTTCAGAACTGCACTAAGTGGGTAGACCACCTTGGCTCAGTGCAGGGTGAGGTGAAGCTATGGCTAAGCAAATACTTCCTCTGTCTAGGAAGAAGCCAGATGTCCAGTGAGTTGTTCACATCTGCTCTTGAAGATTGCCCAAAGCCGATTTTGCATATCACTTCCCACGTTCAATGTCATCATGTTGCTACTCTAAAATGGGTCATATAGAGAGAATTTGAACTGCAAAACAATACACACTACAAATCAAGGTTCTTCTTCCCCAGAGAGCTGTTTTACCACCCCTCTACTTCATAGATTCCCCAAATCTTAAAGTGTCCCAGGGTCCTGCTGGCAAGAATATTACATATGCAGTACAGGCAGATTGATGTGGAAGGTCTGTAGGCATTATTCCTACTTATGTAATAAATAGGCCTTGGCTAATTAACTCTGAATGCTAGATATAACAGCACAGCCCTGAGAATGTGTTTAGTGCCCTTCATAACAATCTTCTTACCAGTCTACCTGCCTTATACATCATAAGCACAGACTTATTCCATTTTTTGTCTATTTGGTTTTTTTGTTCAGAGACAAGATTCTTCTATGTTGCCAAGCTAGAGCATAGTAGCTATGGCCTCCAACCCCTGGGCTCAAATGATCCTCCTTCCCAGCCTGCTCTGCAGGGACTCCAGGCATGTGCCACCACACGTGGCTTAATTTCTACTTTTGATAAAAATTGTGGAAGGGCTCATTCAGCCTTCAATTCATACCCATCCCCCCTTGGTGAGATTGGAAAGCTGATGTCTCCATTTCCAAGACCCTCTTTCAATTTAGATCATTATGTTAAGTAGATTCTCACTATTTAGTGGACAAGTTCAAAATTTGGTAGGTTTGAAAGAGGCAGAGATTATGGAAAAGTGATATTTTCTTAAAACAATGTTCCTATGACCAATCTCTTTCTTCTGGTTTTAACAAGTGGTTTCCATGCCAGCGTCTTGTTTTTAGCTTTTGAAAGCTTGAATCTGAGCCCCAGAAGTGTTTTTGAACTCATCTCTAGTAATGGTCTCCAGTGGAGCAAAAAGGCTCTTGTGAATATGTCCTGTGTATGAGCTCAGATGATTAAGTTAATAAACTCATCCTAGAAAAACTGCCACATACCTCATTGCTGAATATCACTACAATCACCTTCAAAGTATTCCTCTTGGGAAGCTATACCAGTGCCTAGTGCAGCCTTCAAAGGACCTATTCTAGGATGAGTTCTTAAACTTAATCATCAGGCCGCCTATATCTGAAATCATTCCTATAGATTAAGACTAGAGAATTCCCCATAAGCCCTTATGATTTCTTACCACCTAATTAACTTTATTATTTTTTTATTTTGGGACATAGTCTCACTCTGTCACCCTGGATAGGGTGCTATGGCATCATCATAGCTCCCAGCAACCTTGAACTCTTGGGTTCAAGGCTATAAGTGCCTGCCAAAACATCTAGTTATTTTTAGTAGAGACAGGGTCTCACTCTTGCTGAAGCTGGTCACAAACTCCTGAGCACAAGCAATCCACTGACCTCAGCCTCCCAGAGTACTAGGATTAGAGGTATGAATCACTGCACCCAGCTAATTTTTTTTCTTTTGAATATAGCTAGATATGTTTATTTTTCCTATCCTGTCAAGATATTTGGAGCAAGAAATTAACACTTAAGAGTGAGTATCTAAGGTTGTCTGACTTGGTTTGGATTAAAGGAAGTAAAGATGTAATACTATAAGAAAATGGTTACACAAAATAGATGAGATAAAATGACAAAACAATTACTTAAATTATCATCCATGTCTATCCAGAATAAAGGTTAGGCTTTATTAAAACAACAAGTTTCTAAAATAGGCCTTTAGACAAACACAGAGCAGCTTGTAATTACATGAGATATAGAAGGAGCAGGAAGAAAGAATAAAGGAACGAAGAAAAAAGGAAGAGGTAAGAAAAGAAGGAAAGAAAGAAGAAAAGAGAAAAAAAGATAGAAAGAAAGTAAAAGAAATAAGAAAAAAGACAAGGAGGGAGGGAAAAGAGGGAAAGAGGAGAATGGAAGAGATAGAGGGATGAAGGGAGAAAAGAATGAAGAATGCAAAGTTTAAAATTTTTAGCTTGAGGTATTTTCAAGGATCTAAAGTCTTTGTTATTGCCCTAAAATGATCTCTTATCAGGATGAAAAAGCTGAAAATCAAAGGCAAAGTCTGATCATACAGTTAATGAATCAGCTAAGTCAGCTATCTTACATAATTTAGGGCAATTTTTCAGGTAGAATTGGGTCCTCTATATGGAATGAATATACTTATGGTGACTGAAAAAGAATCTGAGTTCCCTGGACCTCCAAAACACGTTAATCCTCCTATGTGGGCGGAAGCAGCCCCTTTTATCTGTCTTATGAGACTAACTCTACTCTGCTTGTCATATAAGTTCTCACTTGAAGTAGTTGCCTTGTAAGCAAAGACTAACTTTTTTTGTAATTTTTGTCCCCATCCTTGTTGCTTCTTGACTTAGAATCAAGCCTCAACATTCCTAAGGGGTCCACAGTCTTAACATGAAGTGAAAGTTTCACTATAACAATTTTCAAGATTTTGCTAATTGATTTGCAACAATCTGAAGAATATTATGGGGATAGACTTCTAAGACCCTAAATTAGGGAAGAAGAACTAAAATCTTAGATCAGGTGAACTTTATCAATATGTGTACATTGCTAAGAGATTTATAATTCAGTGTGCTGGCTCAAGCATTTGGGAGTGCTTCTGTCTCAAGATTGTCTTTTAGGGGATGATGTAAACATTCATAGTTTATTATAGTAAGAGGAATACAGAGATTTAAAAAGATATGAGTGAGGGAATATATTTATTTCTTGTAGTTTACTCATTCAACCTGAAATTATACCTCTGGGGGACCCAGAGACACACTCTTCACCAAAGCACTGAGAAGCACTGAGAGAAGCACTAGACTATCACAAAACCCTGTGAAGGACACCCCTGTAGGGCCAGCACTAAGGTAGGAAAGAATGCAGTTTCAATGGTCTAACTTAACTCAATACTGATATGAAGCCACTAGATGATCTAATACACGTCCACACAAAAGAACAATTCAATTTAACATCAATTTCATGATGGGGGGAAGGAGGGAGGAGGATTGGTGTGTTCCCACTTGATGGGCACAATCTGGGGATGTGGGGCCCATCCCCTAGGGGCCGGACACAACTACAACAGGGACTCTCCCTAACAAATGCATACATTGTAACCTAATGCTTTGTATCCTCAAATTAACCTGAAATAAAAATAAATGGTCTAAATTCTTTCATTGAGCTGATGGATCCCAGAAAGAACACTGTGATAACTTTGTCAGTCAGTTGACTAGGATTTAGTACTCAGTTATGTAATTAAACACTCATCTTGATGGTTTTGTGAAGGCAATTTTGTAGACTGGTCAACATCTATTATTAGTTACTTTAACTGATGGAGATTTTCCCTTGATAATCTGGGTCAGCCTCATCCAATCAATTGAATGTCTTAAAACACAATTGATATGTCCTAAAGCAAAAAAAATTCTGCCTCTGAACTTCCAAGTCGGTTCCTGGCAGACCTTTCAGTCTGCAGGCCTGCCCCACACATTTCAGACTTGCCATCCACACAATCACCAATCATAGAAGCCAATTTCTTGAAATCTCTCACTCTCTCGCTCTCTTTCTCTCTCATGTTCTGTTTCTCCCTCTCTACTACATGTAAAATAGAACCCAACCAAGTCCAGAGTGGTAATAACAATACTTTGATAATTAGAAGTCCTTGGGAATGAATTAAAATAATTAGACTAAATGACAGTTGTTCTATAGATTGGTGTAAAATTAAAACAAAAAGAGAAAGAAACTACAGGTCTGCCTGTATACAGCTAACTCAAATCACCTATTACTACAATAATTTCCTTCTCACCCACGTTGCAGACCTGTTGCAATTCCAGACTGGCTTTTCTACAGAAATTTGAATCAATACCTAACGTGTTCCCCTGCCACATGGATGTAATATGAACTTTCTCTTTCTCTGTGTTTTTCCCAAACTGTCCTGCAGCGGTTTACCAAAGTTACTGTCCACTAGGGAAGGACAATACTCAGGCGCAGGCCCTGGGAAAGAGAACATCATCATGAGACAAGTCAGATCGAGTCTTTGTCAAAATAGGTCTCCTGAGTTTGCACATACACCTTCAGATTATTTTCCTTTTTTCTGAATGTGTAGTTGGCATATACATACACTCTAACCAGCAGAATCCCCATATTGCCTTTCTGAAAGTAGAGGCTGTCACAACAGGGTGTAATTGAAGCTGCTGAAGCAACCCTTTCTTCAGACCCAATACTGAATCTCTGCAGAAATTGCAGAAGGGAGTACTAATGTCAAAGTCCTGAAAAGATATAGGTCAGGGCTTATGTTGTGTAAGGAGGTATTGATGTCTTAACCCCTAGTCTCTCAGAATGTGATCTTATTTGGATAAAGGGTCATTGCAGATGTAATTACTTTAATTTAAGATGAGGTCATATGGATGTAGGGTGGGCCCTTAATCCAAAATACAGAGAAAATTCTATGCCAAGACACGGACACTCCCAAAGGGAGAATGCCATGAGACATACGTGGAGGTGGAGTGATGCAGCTGCAAGCTAAGGAAACCAAGGATAGAGGACCAGGAAGAGGCAGGGAAGATTCTCTTCTACAGATTTCAAAACAAGTATGGCCCTGCCAACACCTTGATTTTGGACTTCCTGTCTCCAGAACAGTAATTGGTAAATTTCTAATTCTAACCCAGTTTATGGTACTTTGTTGCTAATACATATGGTGTTCTTTTCATGTTTTCATTCAACTTTCCTGTTTCACTATTGAAAAAAGTGAACGGTTCTTGGAGAATGGCACTAGAATACCTTGAGAGATTAAATTGTAACTTCAATTATAGATGCTTTACCAAATGTGGACACTTAACTGGAGCAAATCATCAAAACATTTTAGCAACTAGTTTTTGATATGGCAAATAATTTTTTAAACATACCAGTAAGCCAAGATTTTCAGAATCAATTTTTTTTCACATGGAAGATCCAACAGTAATTTTTCACAAGCTTACTCATCTCTGTGTTAACTTGCTGTCTCTATCATAAATATATCCACAAGGATTTTCATCATGTCACGTTTCCACAGCACATTACAATTGTCCTCTATGTAGAAGACAACAAGCTTTTTGGACCTAGTGAGAATGATTCAGTAAAATACCTTGGGAAGAAAAAGGCATGAAAGTTAATGAGAGCTACATGCCAGCTTGTGGAATTACTGGATGTCTGGATTTCTGAGACTTGTTACATTTTAGTTATACTTTCTAAGGAATGACAATCGTGGCACCTTGTACTACCAACCATAGACAAAGGTTAAACATTTAGTGGGCACCTTTGATTTTGCATGTAATATAAGTCATATTTGAATGTGTTTCCTTGTACAAGTAACCTATACAACTTGAAATTTGGGCTGGAGCAAGATCTCTGGTATCAGTTTACCCCCTTACTTGCACCTGAAAATCCCGCTGATCTAATGGTGTTTAAATGTTCTATGAGATACTGGATGCTGGAGAGGGCCTGCAGAAGTCCTCCATGTGAGTATTTAAGACTTTTGCCCTTTCTCTCTCTCCTCCCACACTATTGGTTCCATGAGAAAGTTTACTTTGACAGGTTGACCTTAGAGTAAAAATTAGGAACCTGTTTCCTCAATGACTTCCTAGACTACTTGGAAGACTTTCCCCTTTCTGGAAATAGATCACTATTTCTCCTGGCACAGTGGTCACAAAAACAAGAATTGTTTATATTTTCAATATAGCATACTATCTTCTCAGAACTCTATTTTGAGCCATAAAGCACACATATGGCCTGACCGGCCATTACTTTCTGCTTTAATGATAATATTTTGGTTTGTTTCATTTTTACAATTGAAGATGAATAACTGAAATCATAGTGCTTGACTTTGCTTGAATTCACAGTTCACTCTCAAGACTGAAGAAGTTAAAGTCACATGGGAGAATACAAAGCTTGGAATAAAAGTCTAAAAACAAAACGTGAAATGAAAATCATTGGCAGAAAACTAAGACAGATGCAGAAGTAGAGCTAAATGCCACAGATGTTCTAAGTCCATAAGGTCAGCGAGGCAGATTTGCAGTTGTCTTCAGGGTACAATAAAAGGAGCTTTGTGACAGACAGGTGAGGTAGAGTTGATTGGGAAAGAAAACTTACCAGGGAGATTTTTTTTCAGAAGATACCAGGTGAACTATTTGAAATTTTGAATTAGATTGTGTGTTACTGACTGTGCTTTTGGTAATACAAAAAATACATACGGAATTATTCAAACTTTCCTGAAAGAACTGAATGTTTAAACATTTTCCTTAAAAAATGTGAAATATTTTCCAGAATTCTAATATTTAAAATAAAAAGGCAGAGACGGTCTTATTAAATGGAAGAGATGGTAGAAGCTGAGAGAGCTCTCATCTTGATCTATTCCCTACTCTTAAGCTGGAACTGGTTTGAGAACGATCAGTGTTTATCGCAATTTTGTTAAGAGCAAGACCACTCCTGCACTTCAAAAACTATGGTTGACTTCAAATGAAAAAGTCTAACTTTTCCCAAGAGTGTATTTGTAAGCTGTAAAAGTGGTAGTAATGAATTCATTTCCCATACCTTTTACTCCTTTTTTCATCCTTGATTCATTTTTTGCGCTATTTTGTGATTTCAAAATCACAGAGTAATGTGATTGTTTGAAATAAATAGGGAGAAGAAATGTTTGTTTATCAGTTGGGTTTGGGTTCCGTGGGGACCACCTAATAGTTTTACCCTACGCTTACCTTGAAGCTGGAGTCAGTGTTTTCGTTGAACGTATGGTAGTTTCCAAGGCTTTGTGGGAAGAAGATTTGATTTGGAAGATGTTGTGAAATTTTGTAGGAGAAAGGAGGTGACGGTTGTATTGGAGTTTTACACAAAAGTACTCATATGATTTTCAATCAGATGTGTCAGTTCTACCTCTAAACTTCTAACTCATCTACAATCACGCCTTTCCCTCCAACCTTTGTAGCACCCAACTTTTCCAGTTCTCTTGGATTTGATGTTTCCCGAATCTTAGACATTCCTGCCATCAAGTCTTCCTCTTCTCCACTTTTTCCCTAGGTGCAGAGTGACTCAGCAGTCATGCCTAGCCTCACCATTTGCTCAGCAAAGAATATAACTTCCATATATTCCATTCCTCTGAGAAGTCAGTAAATAGCTTATTAATTTTTCCTGCTGTAATTTGTTCCATTATATTTTTAACTAACTTAGCCCCACGTAACTAGTGGAGCAAATCTTCATGTGCATTCAGCGATATATTTTTCTGTCTGCTTTAGGCAGAGTATGGCTTGCAGCTCTCCCTCTACATGTGGTCTCTTCCTGGAAGAATGTGATGAACTTTCTGATATTGTAGAGACTGGTCAGGAAAGGCTGGATTGCGTTGCAGTAACAAAGAAATCCAAGACTCAGTGACAACAAAACCAAAACGTATCTGTTGTTCCTGCTATGTATCTATTATTAGTCAGCTGGGATAACCCAGTCTGATGAACAACCACCATTTCAAACTCTGGTGGTCACAATGGCAGAAGAAAAGAGCTTTGGCCACCTGACAGACCAAATTGAATGCTTAACTCAAAGGGACATAGAGCTTACCCTCATACTTTATCACTTACCTGCAAAGGGGCCCCAAAGCACGTTATGCCATGTGTCCATAAGACAGAAAGCCAGAAATACTTAGAAACATCACTACTGATTACCACACTGTGTTAGTAACTTCTCAACCCACGCCTCATCTTCCTTCCCCTCAAAATACAAACATACAGAGCTAAATCAGTGGTTTTCAACTGGTGTGGTAAAGAGATCTCCGGTGTGCTGGGAAAACTTCCTAAAGATCATTAAATTATTTTGAGAGAAGTTTAAAGCACAGTAAATATATTCTTTTTTTCACTCTTTTTTTTCTTTGATCAACATAATACTACTACTAATAATAATGATACATGAGCCATGGAAGTTTAACTATAGCTTCAAGTGTTTGTCTTTTGTCTCCTAATATTAATTCTTGTAACCATTCACTGCAAAAACAGCTCTATCTTACTCTGCCACCCATATTACTTTTATTTTCTCTTCTCAAACTCCAGTTTCTTTCCTCTAAGAATGGACAACAAAATATTCTATCTATGTTATAGAAAAGCCTAAAGTTAAAATGTAGATGTTTTCCAAATTTACTCTAAAATGTGGTTTGAAAGCTTTCCTGCCTGAAAACTGCAGAAAATGATCAGCAGACTCTCAGTCTCTTCAAGTCAATTATTCTAAGAAATGATAAGGTCTAGCCAGATATTGGTTTGTGGTGGACAAAAACCAAAATTAATTTTCGTTATTTGCATCATTTAACCTATTTGTAATGGGAGCAGAAGTAAAAACAAATTTTTTTTCCTTCCATTAGCATGAGAAGTGATTGGTGGCCTAGGTCATGATTTTTTTTCTTTCTTTGAGCCAGAGAATCCAATACAGATATGTATATAGTAGGTGGCTCCTAATTATCAGCTATGTTGTATGATGAGACACTGATCGCTCCTTCAGAATGTTTAAAGAGGCCAGCAGAAGCAAAGAACTGAATTATTTTTTACAAAGACCCTCCACATTAATTTATAATCACTATCAATACTCTGAATTATGTAGCACACTTTTCATACACAGTTTTACACTTAATTCTCCAAGCAAGTTTAGAAGCCTATAATATTTTCTCAAATTTTAAGATAGAGGAAACAGACCCACAGAAAGATTAAATTACTTTCCCAGTTGTAAGTGATAACAGTTGTCCTGGAAACCTGCCACAGGAACTCATGCTTTCTGAACAGAAATCCAGTATTTTTTTCTATGAATAATCTATTTGTGTTGTAATTCTTGAAGCCAGATATATTAGTTAGCCTTACATTCATCTGGATATAAAACTACAATAACAGAAACAGACGCTGTCTTTTATTTAACCTTTTATCTGGAGGTGGGCAGCCTTGAACTGCTATGGTTACACTATGGAGCTATTAGGGTCCAGGCTCCTGTCTTTCTCTCTCATCATCCTAGTTTATAGCGGCCATTCTCAGCATCATTTTGTGTCCCCAAAGGACGCCTGGATTTTCTGTGTTTCCAGCTATCACCTCCTACTTGAGGGTTTCCAGCCATTACCTCCTACTTTAAGAATTGCAGGATCCTTGTGAAGATGAGCTCTTCCCAACTGAGGCAGCTCTTTTTGAGCCATGTTCTCTGAACTTCCCGATACTTTCATCTCTGTCTCCTTTGGGCACAGCTTAGTTATATGACTGCACCTCATTCTAGGGTTGTTGAAAAATTTGGGAAATGTAGTCTTTAATTCTGAGAAACAATATACTTGAGGTAAAATCAGGGATTTGTCATTAAAACGGAAGCGAAAAATAGATACTGCGCGGAGAAATGCCTGTCTCTGCCGTAGTTTCACACTTCCTTTCAATCTATACCCTTTTTCTCCATCTCAGTCTGAAGTCAGTAATTAAGTGAATTCTTGTGAAATTGATAATACTGGATTTCATCAGTTTTGAGGCATACCCCTTCACACACATCTTTTGTATTTTTTTTCCGGATTAATAAGAGTGTACAAATTTTTAGGTTACATTGTTTTCATTTCTAAGGTCAAGTTGAGTTGTAGTTGCCGTTCATCCAGGAGGGGGTGTACTGTATACCCTTGTTTTGTACAATAGGCAAGAGTTTACTAATCCACCATCCTTCCCCCTCTTTTTCTTTTCCCTCTTCCCCTCTCTCCTCCCTTGAATACAACTGTGTTTTTCTCTCATGTGTGCTATGAATCTGACAAAGGTCTGATAACTAGAATCTACAGACAACTCTCACTAATTAATAAGAAAAAAGCAAACAACCCCATTTATAAGTGGGCAAGAGACTTGAACACAAACTTCTCTGAAGAAGACAGACGAATGGCCAACAAACACATGAAAAAATGCTCATTGGCCCTAATCATCAGAGAAATGCAAATTAAAACCACTCTGAGATATTGCCTAACCCCAGTGAGAATAGACCACATCACAAAGTCTTAAAGCTGCAGATGCTGGCATCAATGTGGAGAGAAGGGAGCACTTTGACAGTGCTGGTGGGATTGCAAACTAACATGAACTTAATGGAAAGAAGTACAGAGAATCTTCAAAGAGCTAAAAGTAAACCTTCCATTTGCTCCCACAATTCCATTACCAGGCATCTACACAGAAGAAAAATTCATTTTACCATAAGGACATTCGCACCAGAATGTTTATTGCAGCTCAATTCACAACCGCCAAGATATGGAATCAACCCAAGTGCCGCTCAATCCATGAGTGGACTAACGAACTATGGTATATGTATATCATTGACTACTATTCAGCCATAAAAATGATGGAGACTTTATATCTTCAACTGGTTGGAGTTGAAGCACATTCTTCTTAGTAAAATATCACAAGAATGGAAAAATGCATATCTACTGTACTCAGTACAAATATGAAACAGATAGATAAAAACCTCCACACACATCTTTTAACATGTTACTACCTATGTATTACTCTCAACAAATTTACCAAGTAGAATTTTGATTATCATAATGCTTCAACTGCCACACCAGACTCTGTTTTATAGAGGAATCTATAGATCCTGCCTACAGGTGGGCTTACAAGAACCCCAGGACCTTATCCACTCCAGACTGAGGCAGGAGAGAACTCCATGCCTTGACCTGCTTTAAATTAATTCATTAACTTACTAATCTTTTTTTTTTGCTCAATAATTCTAACATTTTTATTGAGTGCTTAGGTCAGAAACTATACTGTGCTGTCAGGATGTATCAGGAATCATAACCTGGTCATGGATCTTGCATTTTTGTTAGGATAGTGTGACAGAGAAAATAAATTATGTAAAAATATATTAGAAGTGATAAATGTAAGGAAAAATAAAGCAAGGTATGGAATAAGGAGAGTATCTGGGGATGTGGGTATTTTAGAATCTATAATCAAAGAAGGTGTCTGTGAGCGGCCACTTAATTGAAGCAAGAGTGACTCATTTGTGTAATTTGCCTACATGGAGGAAGGACATTCCACGCAGTGTGGGATTTAGGATTAAGCTACCCACTCAGACCAAAGGTCTGAACCAGTAACCCATGTGTGAGCTTCCTTTACTAGTTCTAACTTATTATTTGCCTTTAAAAGTTTGCAAAGTTTTTATTTATTTATTTATTTATTTTACTCCGTTGACCTGGGTAGACTAGTGCCATGGTGTCATAGCACACAGCAACCTCAAACTCTTAAGGTTAAGCAGTCCTCCTGCCTCAGCCTCCCAAGTAGCTGAGACCATAGGCACCCACCACGATGCTTAGGTCATTTTTTTTCTATTTATAGTAGAGATGGGGTCTTGCTCTTGCATTGGCTGGTCTCAAATTCCTGAGCTCAAGCAATCTACCTGCCTTGGCCTCCCAGAGTGCTAGGATTACAGGTGTGAGCCACTGAGCCCAGCCTTACAAATTTTTCTATAGCCAGGCTATAGAAAAACTATAGTCTACTATAAAAGTATAGTCTATTTGCCAAGATATCACAATTGTCCTTACTGGACTTCCTTGACATTTCAAAAGCTACCTGTCTAGAATACCAATTGTCAATTGCTTTGTTTCTCTATACTCCCCTGCTACCATGCTCCACCTGCCTTCTTTACCTCCCTCCTCCAGTGGCTAAGTGTGCCACATGAGTCTGCCATACCCAAAGTGTCTGGTGGGTTTCTAACAATAAACCTCTTTATACTAGTTTTCAAACTCCAATCTCCTGATTCTGGCTTAAGGTTGGTCTCTAGGATAAAGTGTAGGCATTTCAAGCTTTTTTATGGCTGTACTGTCATGGATAATACCTTGTACTTATCTTAAAATATTTATTTCCAGATAGGTAAAAATCCTCTATTAAAAGGATCTATAGGCATTCAAAAAAAAAATGGTCAGTTTGATAACAGAAGAACTATGGATATATTCTTGTCTTAGGTCTATATTTCTTCTTGAATAAAATAGAATTATTACTTTATTTATATAGCACATTAATATTTGTCAGTTTTTAAATTTAAGAATAATGCATTACTTTAAACCTTTTGGGCAAATGTTCTTCTTCATAGCCTTTTTTGTTACACTATTTTTAATGCCATTTACCTAATGATCACTCAAAAATTTTGATCCTTGTAATCTATTCTATAGTCTAATGACAATACCTTCCTAAACTTGCTTCCAGTGTCTAACTTCCCTTATAAAAGAGGGGCTAGTTCATATTTATCATGGCATAGGTATGTTGGCTTTCTGTAGATAACAAATGACCCCAACACTAGTGGTTTCAGATAATCACCATTTATTTAGCTGAGAGATTCTTGGGACAGCTTAGTGGTTTTTCTGGTCTGAGTCAGCTCTGCTCATCTCTTTTTTGTTTGAAGTTAGCTGGAAGACCAGTTTGTGGTTGAATAACTCAGGGCAGTCCAACTATCCATCTGCTAGACTACCAGGGACAGTTGGGCCTTATATCTCATCACCTGGCAAATTAGTCCAGGCTTCTGCATACAGTGCCTGCAGGATTCCAAGAGCAGCAAGCGGGAGAGGCCCAATGTGCATTTACCATCTTTCCTAGTGACCCATAGTCCCAAACTAGTCAAATGGGTAAGTCTGGCTTCACAGGGTAGAGAAATAGACATCATATGTTTCTGGGGGAGATTTCAAAGGGGAATTTATGAATACGTATAGAAGCTTTATTCATAATTACCAAACATTTGAAAGAATTAAGATGTCCTTCAAGGTGGATGGATAAATAAACTATGGTACAATGAGAAGATGGAGTATGTAATATTGTTCAGCAAGAAAACGAAATTATCTATCCAACCATAAAAAGACAGAGGGGAATCTTAAATGCACATTGCTAAGTGAGGGAAGCCAACCTGAAAAGGCTTCATATACTGCAGGATTTCAACTATATAAAATTCTTGAAAAGACAAACCTCTAAGGTAGGTGAAGGTCAATGAATGCCAGCGGTTTGAGGGAAGTAGGTCATGACGCATAGGGGATTTTTAGGGTGAAACCGACATTTATGGAAACCCTTAGGATATACAAAATAGAATAAACCCTAATGCAAACGGTGGACTTTGGGTAATAATAATGTGTCATTATGGGTTTAATAATTGCCACAAATGTATGCCACTCATGGAAGATAATGAGAGAAGCTGTGCGTGTCATGGCACAGCCAGGGGAAAGGGAGTATATGAGAAATCTTTCTTGTTGCACAATTTTTCTATAAACCTATAATTCTTTTTTAAAAACTAAATTTTACCTTTAATGGGAGGCTTTGTGTGAATAAAGAGATAAGAAGAATCTGTGACTACTTTTGCAATCTATCATAGCAGCTACAACTGTTCAAAATCTGGTAAACCCAATTCTCCAGCCTCATCTCCTAGTTCGCCTTCCCACTTGGTCCAAAGACCTACAAGCATTCAACCAGTTGGACTGCCCTGAGAACAATACCACTGCATTTCTATGCCCTGTTGTATTTCCTTCCCTTAGTTGGGAAATTCTGATATCCTTTATTTTGCATATTAAAATTATTTCCATTTCTTAACCAGACCCCATTATTTTTTCCATGAATCCTGTCTTTATACTCTCATCTCAATCCTTTCTTCTACATCCTAACAACATCCTGCAAGTGCCTTATCATCAGTATTTATCCTAGTTGGCCTTTTATTATATTCAGTTTTCATATCTGTGTACTTGTCCAGTCCCTTGTCAATTTACCGATGGTCAGTCCCTTGTCTTAATTTTTTTTTTTTTGGTCCAAATATAATTCTAAGCACAGTGCAAGGAAGATAATTGGAATTTAGTGAATGGATTGGGAATAGCAGGTAAATGCAAAAGGGATGTTGTAACTTAACCTCAAAAGTCTTGGGCTTTTATTTTTCTAAGTAGTTTGGATACTGGTCTACTTTGAGTGCTAGTGATGCAAATGCCATTTTATTTGTACAATATAAAGAACAGTGCAGAAAGAAAGTCATTAAATTACACAAATAATAACAGTAAATAGTTTCAGTAAGAAGGGGAATCATATCTGTTGCATATACAGAATGTCATATTTCACTAATGGCTTGGGGCAAAGGAAAATACATATAGATTCTTAGCTATTAGAAGCAGCAGGAATCTACTGCAGTTGATCATGCTAATTTTATAAACATGCATTAGGCATGGTTTCATGAGAATGAATTTGGTGGTCAATACTGTAGCATTTGGGGGTATATTTTTCTTTATTACTATGACAATGGGAAACAGTGCAGATTTGAGTTTCTAATGTTAATTGATAAGCAGAAGGCTTTCTGCCAAGTATTGAGTTCTGGCCCAAGGTCTGCTCACTTTTCCAACATCATTTCTGTGCAACTGAAATAAAATGATCAATTAGTCTTTTAAGCACAGCATCTGTATTTTGAGGGCACGATGAGAACAAAAGTAAAAATCGATTTCCTGGATGAGTCTCAGAGGGGTGCTGGCTCTTTTTGTTCAGAAAAGTTCCTATCTCTGAGCAGAAGGAAACAACTAAAATTAGGGCAAAGGTGGCATAGAAATAAGTTTATGTATGACCTGTACAGGGAGCTCTAAATTGGTAACAGTTGACAGGATTATATGCAAATCTAAAGCTAAAATCACTTGAGAAATACACAACCACCTAAGGAGAGTGATAGCTACTCAGTGTTCCCCGCCTGGGAGAGAAAGAAAGGCAGAGCCCTAACTCTGGGCTGGTAGTCTTCTTATATGCAGGATCAAATGCTGTCTCTAGGGGGGATGAGTCCAGCTGTGATAGGAACTGAGGAGGGAGAACCTCTCTGCTCTCTAAAACTAGGGAGTGGCTTCACATAATCCCTCGTGCTTTACTGCTTGCCCATACAAACACTTGTAGAAATATTCTTAGTGAGTGCTAAGTATTTGGAAAATGGCCCTCAAGACTATATGTATTTTAAAGAATATGCATAGGACTAAGATAAAACCAGAAGAAATAACCTACACAAATAATATTCTTAGGCTAAGAGGTATAGTTCAGAGTGCAGGAAAATATAAGCAGGACCATGATGGGGACCCAACCGGTTATTAATGTTCCATGTGACCGCTGTACCCAGTGGAGTGGGTAAATGCTCAGGTAAAACATGCCAAATTGGAAAAGCTCCATAGATTCGCTGACACTCCAATTTTCAGTTAAAAGGATGTCCTCCTGCTGTTTAGATTCACTGATGGAGACCAGAGCTTATTAGGTCTATTACATTGCTGCCAATGCCAGTCTAAGCTGTCATCTGTATCCCTCCTACCTAAAACACACACACACATGCACGCACGCACATGCACATGCACGCTCCAGACTCAAAGGAGGAGAAATGAAGCTTTCATGTCATGAATCATAACAAAGATATTTTCCTCCTTTGATTATTTATTTATTTATTTTTGTTTAACCATTTTATTTTATGAAATCATACCTGTGTACATTAATTCTATCATGGGGTACGTTTCTATATACAATTTGAAATGCTTTCATCCAACTGGTTAACATAGCCTTCATGTCTTCTTCTTAGTTATTGTGTTAAGACATTTATATTCTACATTTAGAGAGATTCACATGTATCCTTATAGGATGAACCATAGGCTCATGGATCATGCCTTCCATAGGTGTGATCCCACCAATCACCCTCCTTCCACCCATCCTCTCCCCTCCCCTCCTTCTCTCCATATTCTTGGGCTAAAATTGGGTTATAGCTTTCATATGAAAGCTATAAATTGGTTTCATAGTAGGGCTGAGTACATTGGATACTTTTTCTTCCATTATTGGGATACTTTGCTAAGAAGAATATTTTCCAGCTCCATCCATGTAGACATGAAGGAGGTAAAGTCTCCATCTTTCTTTATGGCTGCATAGTATTCCATGGTGTACCTATACCACAATTTATTGATCCATTTGTGGGTTGATGGACACTTGAGCTTCTTCCGTGACCTAGCAATTATGAATTGGGCTGCAGTGAAAATTCTGAAACAAATATCTTTATTGTAGTGTGATTTTTGGTCTTCTGGATATATACCTAGTAGAGGAATTATAGGATCAAATGGCAGGTCTATTTTTAGTTCTCTAAGTGTTCTCCAAATGTCTTTCCAAAAGGAATGTATTAGTTTGCAATCCCACCCTCTTTTGATTATTTTGGTGATTAAATGAGCCATTCTTTATAAGATACGCAGCACATGGAGATCTCACCCAAATGCCTACTGCAGCAGCTTCTCCTCCTCATCCTCCTCTTCTGTTACTAATGCTACTGTCTGGCTCCAGGCCCATATTTAGCAGAGGTATTAACATCCATGCATGATGCGTGAACTTAACCTTAAATCATTATTTCTTTGCCTATAAAATGGGGCAGTAATATTTACCTCACAGATTGTTGCACAGAACTAAGTGTCTAGGACATGGTAGGTGATTAATAAATGTCAATGCCTTTTGCTATTTCCTCCCAAGTCTCAACTATGAGAATTTTCTCTCTAGACAAGAGGGTGCCAGACTTGAATAAGTGGGCTACAGCCCCAGACACCACTTCCCACTCGGGGTGATTGATGGAAACCTGTTATCTCTTTCCAAGCAGCAGTTGCTGCAACTGCCACACAAGTGTTTTCTGGAATTTGCTATTCACAGATAGCGATGCTTTATTGCTCACAGCCAGCTGACCATTTCTTTGGAAACCCACATAAAGTGGGTGAACCAATGTTGCCAGCCAATTCAGAACATGTTCCTGGGTGGAGACGCACGGGAACCTCTCCATTTCTTATGTTGTCATGGCTCTCACAAGCCTATTGTTATAATTGCACACCCCTAATTCCCTACTCTTTATGTTTATCTTCTATATCTCTTATGTTTAAAATTTGCTTTCCAGGTTTCTTCTAAGGCATTTCCAGTCACAGTCTGGAGTTAAGCTATCATATAGCTTTTTATGTCTTTCCACAGTCATTTTCTATTCTACCTCTTGCTAGTTATTGGCCATGAGATTTTGAGTAATTATTAATGTAAATCCTTTACTGGTCTTTCAGAGGCAGAGAGATCTCGAGACATGGGCCTGAGTTTTACAGTATGATATGGTCCTTGTTGTCTATCTATGGGTTCTAAACAGGAAAGCCTCAGTTACCACAGCTGAGAATAGGAGACTGCCTGCAAGTAAAGGGTTATTGACGTTTACGTGAGTGCTTGAATGGAAAATGGCTAGCATATAATTGATGCTTAATGCTTTTTAGTACTCAGACTTTCTCTTTCATGCACACTCTACTTGTTCAGCCTAATTTTCTACATAGAGTTCTCTGTAAGAACTCTTACTCTGAAACTTTTGCCCAGTTTCCTTCTCTTTTTGCTGTTTTTTATTTTTATTTTTCTCACTGTTAGACTCTACCCTCAACTACCTCTGTTGCAGCTTCAGAAAAGAAGTGGTGAGCAAGTGGCTATGGAAATTCCCCAGCTGGATAAAGTCTCAGCCTCCATGATGGGACTTGGGAAGAATGGAGCCTACATGAGGAGGGGAAGCCAACCATGGGCCACCTTCTGTGACAGCACAGGTGGTGTAACAATCAAGAACATTTCTTGGGCTCAAATCACCTGGTTAGGCTCAGTGAGGAATTGCAAAGGAAGGAGAAGATGGGCTCCCTGCTGGGCTGCTCTACCTGCCAGCTACTCAGGAGCTTGAGAGATGCAGGGGAATCGTGGTTAGCTGGAAGATGTCACACCACAATGCTTCAATGCTTTATACCCAAGTGGAGCTAATTTTAAGCTGGCAAGTATTCTATCTGTCAGGATAGAAAAGATTCATTCCAGGAGTAAAGGAATTGGGAGTTAACCAGATCCAGAGTCCCCAGTGGGCCTTGTAAATCACTGAGCTGCTGAACAACCTAGGAACTATGCTGAGAACAGTGAGAGCGTGTATTCCAACCACAAAAGAGCACAGGAGCCTTCTGTAAACAGAGTGAAGGGAGATGCCATGCGATCTGTCCACAGAAAGGACAAAATCTAGGACAGCAGTTGCAACACAGCCACAGTAACGTCTTCCTGTTGTCTTTATTTACTCAATCTTTCTTTACAATTTTTCTGATTTGTCATTGTCATTTGTGGATGTTTTTGGATCAAATGAAAAATCTATTTCTTCTTCAAAGAGGGAGCCAGGGATAGACTGGGGAGGCGTGCACCTGGGAAGTTAGGTGTGTGCTCCTTCAGCTCTGGTGGGCACTTTTCCTTTGCCTGGCTGGAGAAGAGCTCTGAGCAGCAGGCTGTCCCACGCAGAGGTAAAGTGGACCAGGATTTCCCCTGCTGGCTCAGTTACTTCTGAAATGCAAACTTGCATAGATTGATTCGCGTGCTTGCGTTCAGGAAAATCCTAAACCTTTCCACACAATCGTGAGCTTTGTTCTCCTGGTTTTCTTTTGTGAGTTTCACTCTCCTTGGGATAACTAGATTCTTGTCAAACCTAAACTGAAGCTGGAAAATTAATCTAGCTGGCTTATACGTCAGTCATTTTATAGAAGCCTTTGAAGGTGGATGTGTGACAGACATTCTAATTATTTATAATGACACTTTTATTACCTTGGCTCCTTTCTCCTAAGGGTTTTCTGATTTCAGAGTACTTTACAAGGTTATTGCTGTTCACCACACTGATTTTTTTAAAAATTGGAGTGAGGTGATATGCAAATAAGCAATCTAAAATTTTCTTTTAAAATTACATTTTATACATGTTTCCATTATTACATTTTGACATTGCCAACAGTGAATACTTTCCTGTTACAGTTGAATTATGTTTATTCTTCTAAAGACAAATTTAAGAGTTGTGACTTAAAATAATAATTATAGACAACCAACAGATTTGAAATGCTTAGAAAAAGTCTTAGGATAGGGAAAAGAGCTCCAGATTTGAGACAAAGATACTAGGTTTAGTTTAGATGTTCCCCTTTATAAAATATTGTTCAACCATTCCAGCTTCAGTGCCATTGAGTATACAATAAGGATGATACCTGTGGTTATAAATGTGATCAAGGGGACCAAAGACCAAGTAAAAGTCAATGATAATTATTTTTTCATGGATAAATAGCATATAGAGACTAATGCTAACAGAATTTAGTGGTATCTTTGAACACAGGTTCATATTTGAAGTTCATGGATGAGAGTTCAGAAATGGGATTTTCTAGGAAACAATGTGCCTAAGTTATGTGCACATGTGTATGTTAAAACTCTGTGGTTGCAAGTGACAGAAACCTAGCTGACCCAAAAAAGGCTTAACTAACAAAGCACAGTGGAAAGCCTGGGTGTCTTGGGAGCACGTGAAACTAGGCCCTGAAATACAGCCAGCATGTCTGCTCCATGTAGTAGCTTGCTTTGTTCCTTAGGTGTGAATTATTCACTTTTATATTGCTGGCCCACTTATATAAGTTGGAGAATACGAATTCAGATGATACATCACCCTTATAAGAGAGAGATTGAACCGATTTTCTCTCTTGCTAAGTTAAAAGTCCCAGGAAAGTTCACAGTGTCTTAATCAGAACCAATCACTGTGGCCAGGATGATAGTGGTGACTATTTGCACCCTCTTCTGGGGCAATGAAATTCAACTATAGGAAATATTTATTGGAATTCTTTCTCAGATTTTTTACATGAGACTAAATACTATGTGTGTGTGTATACATACACGTGTGTGTATATATGGATGTACTATTATATGCACTATTATAGAAGAACCACATAGTGATTGATTTGAAAATTAAAAGAATGCTTCCTATTTCATTGTAAAAGATGTTTATTAAAGAAACCAAATGATTATGTAAAAAATATTCATTTCCTTAGTGCCATGAATATAAAATCCATGTGAAGTAGTATTATTAATAACCTTTAAATAAACACTAAATAAATCATTAATATTGAATTATACCAGAAACTCCAAAATTTAGTAGTTCTCATTGGGCAGCTTAGGCTCTGTAAAAATGGCTAATGTTTGTGAATAGATGTAAATGTAATTCAACAGATATTTGAATGCTTACCGTATATAAGATTTGAGCTAGACAATGTCAAAAGTTAGTTGAAAAAATTTGAGAAAAACATCCTATTGTTTCTGGTGTTTAATTTTTTTAGCCAATTGGTCTAGGCTGGTACCCAATTGTTTGGTCAAATAAGTCTCACAGTTACCCTAAAGTTATTTTTTGGATGTGATTAATTTCCAAATCGGTAGAATGAGTAAAGTAGCAGAGTACCTTCTGTAATTTGGCAGGATTTATCCAATTAGTTGAATGTCTTAAGAGCAAAGAATGAAATTTCTTGAACCTCAAAATTGCAGCATAGAAACCTTGCCTGAATTTCTAACCTACTGGCCTACTCTACAGTTGCCAGACTTACAAACCACTATAATTACATGAGACTAAATACCATGTGTGTGTGTGTGTGTGTGTGTGTACATACTATGCACTTCCTTAGGCTGCACTGTACGAGCAGCTAAGTGAGGATTCAGAACCTTGGTGTGCCAGGTTCTCACAGCTGTGTTCATGTTCTTGGACAGCAGTGTCCTGTGAGCCATGTTTAGTATTGTTGTGTTTTAATTTGCCATTGCAGGAATGTTGGAACTTGAATTAGATCAAAGAACAAACATTAAATTTCTTGTTAAATTTGGCAAGAGTGGAAGTGAAACCACAGACCTGTTAGTCCAAGTTTGGGTTATAATGCCATGAAGAAAATGGTAGTATATAAATCTATTAAATGTTTTTCTGATGGGAAAGACAGCCTCACTGATGAAGAGAGGTCAGAGAGACCAGTTTTCAGTAGAACTGACAAAAACATTGCAACAATTCATCGATTCTGCACCAAAATCATCAGCTGACTCTGGGGAGTATATCAGACTAAGTAAACATCAATAGAGAAACAGGAAAATCTGAATTGAAAATCTTGACATGAGAAAGGTGTGTGCAACATGGTCTCAAAGGAGCTCACTGGTGAACGTGTCTGGGAGGGAGTCTTTAGCCAGTGAACAAATAACTGTATTGGAACACATTCTCTACTCACCTGAGCTAGCAGCCCTTAAGGGTCACTTTTTTTCTTTACACAAAGATAAAGTAGATATTGAGAGGAAGACATTTTGATGACATACAGGACATTGAGGGTAATGCAGGGACAACTGTGATGGCTATTCCAGAACAAGAGTTCCAAAATTGCTTTGAAGGGTGAACAAGGTGCTGGCATCAGTGCACAGCTTCCCAAGGGGAGGACTTCAAAGGTGACCATAGTGATATTCAGCAGTGAGGTACGTAGCACTTTTCAAGGATGAGTTTGAGAACTTTATTGTCAAGTGTTGTGTATACCAGTGTGGCAAAATAATGTCTACACATTATAAGTGATATTATCTATGTACTATGTGTTATATTATGTATATATTTTGAGCACCTCTTGTAATTGCAGTAGTCAAATGTGACTTGTATTTAACTTTTTTTTTTTTTTTTGGCTGGGGTTTGAACCTGCCACCTCTGGCATACGGAGCTGGCATCCTGCTCCTTTGAGCCACAGGTGCCTCCCCAATCTTTTGTTTTTAGTATATATTGAATATTACAATTTTAATATAGTTTTTTCCTTTCTTAAAATGTGTATACCTTGTTTGGCCCCCTCTATTTATATGAGGAAAGATTTAAATATCCATGTATATAAATACAGAGAGATAAATACACATATGTATTGAGAAGGTGTATAAAGGGGTCACTTCTGCTTTCTTTGAAGAGCTTCTCCTGTGTTTTCAGTTTCTCTATCTAATCGGCTCAAAATAATTCTTATGCCAAAAAGGCATACTTGGGGCAGGATGTTGGGCAACTACTCGGGAGGCTAAGACAGGAGGATCAGTTGAACCCATGTACTTGAGGTTGTTGTGAGCTAGCCTGAGGCCACAATACTAACCTGGGGCAACAGACTGAGGCTCTGTCTCCATAAATAAATAAATAAATAAATATTAAATCACACTCATTGGTTGTAGGAAAACAGGACTCTCATACATTGCTGGTGTAGGAGACTAGAATATGCAGTCTCAAATATACCTTTTTGGCATAAGGATTATTTGGAGCTGATTAGATAGAGAAACCAAAGACACAGGAGATGCTCTGCAAAGTAGAAGTGACCCCTTTATAGGGCGAATTTACAACCATTCTAGAAATGTCCACTTGCAAGAGTATCTCCCACCCACTATCAGGACAAGAAGGATGATTCTCAATCACAGAGAGTCCTACTTAGTATCAGTGGAGAAGTCACAAAACTCAATCTGCATGACAAACCTTACCTTTGGTGCTTCCTTCTCCTGGTCATATCCCCATACATAGCCTCCCCACTTACCCCTTTTCCTCTGTTTCAGAGAATGATAATATTTAAGCCTGAATTCAAAAGTGGCCTCTTTGAGATTTACTTATTCCCCCTGGGCATCTTCTATGTACCTATGAAGTATACCTGTTAATAAACTTCTGTTTGTTCTTAATCTGAATTTTGTTACAAGAGTCCTTCTCAACTAAGTATTCAGAAGAGAGGAAAAACTACTTTTCCCTCCTCTACACTGGCAATAATAAAAAATGATGCAGATCTGTAGTGGGGTGTGTGGTGATATTCAGCCAAATTGCACACGCATTTACCCTCACTTCTAATGATACATCCCAAACATGCTCTGCTCAAATATATAAAGTGTGCCTGAGACTCTTAATTGAAGATTTATTTGTATTGCAGGTATCAAAAAACTGGAAACAGCCAAAATATTCACCAATAGGGGACCACTTATATCTATCATGGCAGACTCACAGAACGCAATACTATGCACTGGTAAAAGCAGGTGAAGCTGATCTCTGAATACTTGTATGAGGTGGTTGCCGGGGGATATTGTTAGATTAGTATTTATAGAATGTTACCTTTTATGTGAAAAATGAGAAAATGTAAAAGTAAGAACACAAATGTTTATGCACATTTATCTCTCTCTATATTATATATATTATACATATACACACTCCCACATGCATTTTCCTATATTTTCAAAAAGAAAACTATTGAAGACGATCTTAAAAAATCCAATAATAATGATTACTCTTACTATTGAAAGGAAATAGGGTAGAGGAGGAGACAGATTGAAGTATGAACTTTTTAATTATAATTTTGATATTAAAACCATGTAAATGTAATTGAGGAAAAAAACAACTTAAATTAAAAACAGGGACAAAGGATCTCAACTGTTGATTTCATAAAAACACAGAGACAGAAGTTACATCAAGTTAAAAAAAAGGCAAGTGACTACATTTAGTAGTCTATATATATATTCTTATTTTAAAAGTATGATAGATGTGTTTCAGATAAAAACGTAATTACATTCATGTACTTAAGGAAGGAGAATTTCATCATAAGAAAACAAGAAGAGATGCTTGTATAAAGTAAATCTAGTTAAATAAAAGCCCACAACTTTCAATATGAATGGGAAGCTAATTTTTTTTCCCTTTAAAGAACATATTTATTTCCCTACTCTTTTCACACCAAAAAGGTCCAGTAGTAAGAACACTTGTGGTTTCTAAATATGATTGTCCACTAAAATATTCTAGGTCTCTTGGTGAAGCAGCTGATTGCAGCTAGACCTAGGGTAGAAAATGGGAAGATGAACCTGGGACGTCTTATTGTAACAGGAAATAAGAAATTTATCTAGATCAGTGACCTCATATTTTTCAAGCTTTTTTTTTTTTTTTTACTTTTAATTATTATGGGTGCATAATAGTTCTATATCTTTGGAAAGCACATGTGATGTTTTGATCCTGGCATACAATGTGGATTAACAAAATCAGGGTAATTGGGGTGTCCATGGCCTCAGTTATTATTTCTTTGTGTTAGGAACATTCCAATTTCATTCTTTTAGTAACTTCGGTATAAACTAATTAATTGTTGATTACAGTCACATTGTTCTGAAGTCAAATATGGTTCATTTTCTCTATCAAACTATATTTTTTCATTTATTAAATGTCTCTGCCTCCTTTCCCTTGCTACATTTCCCACCCTCTGCTAGCTGTCAACCTACTGGATCTCCATGATATTGTTTTTAATATTTAGCTCCCATATATGAGTGAGAATATGGGAGATTTCTCTTTCTGTGCTTGACATATTTCACTTAATGTGATGTTGCAAATGGCAAGATTTCTTTCTTTTCGTGGCTATATAATATCCCTTGAGCATATGTATCACAACTCTATCTATTTTCTGTTAATGGACAGTGAGAATGATTCCAAATCTCGGCTGTTGTAAACAGTGCTACAAGAAACACAGAAGGGCAGGTATCTTTATTTTTCGGCTAGGGCTGGGTTTGAACCAGCCAACTCCTGCATACGGGGCCAGCGCTCTACCCCTTGAGCCACAGGTGCCGCCCACAGGTATCTTTTCAATATACCAAATTCCCATCCTTCAGATGTACACTCAAGAGTAGGCTTGCTAGGTCATATGGTAGTTCTATTTTCAGTTTTATGAGGAGCCTTTTTACTGTTGTCCATGTGGTCACACAAATTTACATTCTCACCAACAGTATACACGGGTCCCCTTTCTCAATACCCTCCCCAGCATTTGTTATTTTGGGACTTTTTGATGACAGCCATTTTAAATGGGGTGAGATGACATCTCCTGGTAGCTTTGATTTGCATTTCTCTGATGACTATTGATGTTGAGCATTTTTTCGTATGCCTGTGGGACATTTGAGTATCTTCTTTTGAGAGATGTCTATTCAGATCCTTGGCCTGTTTTTTAAATTGAATTATTGTTTTCTTCCTATCAAATTGTTGGAATGGTTCATGTATTCTAGTTATTTATCCCTTGTCAGATGGGTGGTTGCAAATATTTCCTCCCATTCTTTGGGTTGTCTCTTCACGTGGTTGATTGTTTCCTTTTCTGTACAGATGCCTTTTAGCTTGATGTGATTTCATTTATCCCATTTTGCTTTGCTTGCCTCTGCTTTGGGGATATTATTAATGAAGTCCTTGCCCAGACTAATCTCCTGAAGTGTTTCCCCAAAGTTTTCTTTTAGTAGGTTCATAATTTCAGGTCTTAGATTTAAGTACTCCCTCTATTCTGATGAGATTTTTATACATAATGAGAGATAAGGGTCCTGTTTCATTCCTCTTTATGTGAATATCTAGTTGTCACAGTATCATTTGTTGAAGAGAGTGTCCTTTCCTCACTGCATTTTCTTGGCACCTTTGTTGAAGATAAGTTCACTATAGATGTGTGGAGTTATTTCTGGGTTGTCTATTCTGTTCTTTAGGTCTACGTGTTTGTTTTTATGCCATTACCATGCTGTTTTGGTTACTACAGTTCTGTAGTAAAATTTAAGTCAGGCAATGTGATTCTTTCAGTTTTGATCTTTTTGGCTATTCTTGGCCTTTGGTAGTTCTATATGAAGTTTAGGATTTTTTTTCCTATTTCCATGAAGAATGTCACTGGTATGTTGATGAGGGTTGCACTGAATCTGTAGATTTTTTTGCCTAGTATGGACATTTTAACAATTGATTCTTCTAATCCATAAGCATGGGATATCTTTTGATTTTTGTCCTCGTCAACATCTTTGATCAATGATTTATAGTTTTCATTAGACCACTTCTTTGGCCAAGTTCACCAAGTTCATTTTTAGCTATTGCAAATGGAAATGGGATTTTTTTTTTGTTTGTTTGTTTTTCAGATTGTTTACTGTTGGCCAAATGACCTCATATTATAAAAAAACAAAAACCAATGGAAAACACTTCCTCCCATTGGCCTAGAGTTGGTTTATTTGAGCATCAAAAATAATTATGACTACAATGACTGAAATACACTAAATAAAGAATCTTAAAGGAAAACATACTCCTTGGTCACCATTTGGAGGTCACTAGATTCAATCTCCTTGCTCTAAAAACTCATAGAAAAAGAACCAGACATGCATTTTGACTTTTATGTACAAACTCTACAAACTTTAGAATAAACAAGTAATTAATGTGTGCATGTTCTTTTTTATAATCTTTTCTAGTACATGCAGAATGAATGATAGAATTAGAGAACTGTCATTTTCAAACACTAAATTATGTGTCGGGCTACAATCATCAGTGAATGCTAAACCATTAGTTAAAAGGTTGATGGGAATCTTCACAATTGAAGTGTCAGTCTAATAGCACTAGGAGCCCCAAATATAATCATTACTAAAGGTTCAACAATCAGACGTCATATCACTCTGGTATGATATAAAAACACTACCTGTTACATGACTACAGGGTGACAGATGAGCTGAATATGGAATCGTGAGTCTGACATGGAATTTGGAATTGACATGAAGAAGGAGCTATGGCATTGAATATGGAATTTGGAAGTCTGACAGCAAGAAGGAGCTATGTGGGGAAGGCATTAGATGTAGGAACCAAATCACAAAAGCAGAGGAGGAACAGGTGGTTCCTGTGACAAGTAAAATGAGTTGGACAATTAAGTTTGCAAACTCATCCAAGAAAAAGTACTATATACTTTACTGCTGAATATCGTCATTATGGTCCCCTTTGAAGTAATTTTGGAACTCTTTTTCTAGAATGGCCATCAGAACTGTCACTGTACCAAGTCTGACAAATAAGTTTGCAAACTCATCCTAGCAAAAGTGCTTTGAAGGAAGAACTAGATGTTAGTATTGGTGCATAGCTTCCCAAGGGGAGTACGTAAACCGTGATCTTAGTGATATTCAGCAATGAGATACAGAGCTGTTTTTCTAGGATGAGTTCTGAAGTTAATTGTTCATAAGCACTGTGACCTCATAAGCATCTGACTGCATTCTGAGAGTCCTTGAATGACTGGCTGAAAAAAGTTTAAACACAAATAAATAAAAATAATAGCAACCACTTATACAGGGTGGTCATAAAGTTTGTGTGAAATTTAAAATATGCAACTATTTAAAATTGTACATGAACTTTCTGACCACCTTGTATAAGCTATCTAAAGATGAGGAACTAGTTTTCTTGTACTCATTTACTTCTCGTGATCATTTCTGGATAGTATTATTCTCATAGTTTTACAGTGAAGAAGTGGGTGCCTCAGAAAAATGAATAGCTTGCTCTTGGACACCCAACATTTAGATACAAACATTTTAAAATTCCAGGATCGTTGCTTTTGCTACTATAAGTAGAAAATTTATTAAAGAGGGTACAGTTGACCCTTGAACAATATAGATTTGAACTGTACTTGTCCACTTATATCTGTCCTTGGATTTATTTCCACCTCGGCCACCCCTGAGAGAGCAAAGACCAACCCGTCCTCCTTCTCCTCTACAGCCTACCCGATATGAAGATACAGGGTGATGACCTTTATGATAATCCACTTCCACTGGAACAGTAAATATATTTACTTACTTTATTATAGAAATTCAGTATATAATACATATAACATTCTAAATATGTGTTGGTAGACTTTATAAGAATAGGCTTCCAAATAGTGGTAGGTTATTAGTAGTTAAATTTGGAGAGAGTCAAAAATGGATTTTTTAATGCACAGGAGATCATAACATCTAACCCCTGTGTTGTTTAGGGGTTGACTATGTTGCTTATATTTGTGTAGCTGATGAGAATCGTTCTTGGCTTATTTATCATATTCTGTATTTAATCATCTTAAAATGTGATCACCTGCATGACTCAGAACTATTTTCTGTATCAGGAAAGAAAAATTGTGTTAATCAAAGTCTATCACATTGTTCTATCACTTAGGATTTTTATTTCCTACCTATTTAAAGAGCTCCTGTGGTATTAACATTCAATTCTAATCATATATCACTTTTATCATACTGAAAATCAGAATTGGTAAATTATGTTATGTTGCCTGAAAATTCCTAAAATTTGTTAACGTTCAGAGTACGACTCTTTTACTTTGTTTTTCAGTTCATAGTCATCAATATCTATGTTTTTCCATACGTTTTCCTTTGTCTTATACATAGCCACAATATAATTAAATTCTATTGGTCCTGTGCTTTTAAGTCGGTTTTACAATGATACAGAAGTCTTCTACCCTTGAATTCCATTTGAAACTTGCTCAAACAATTAAATCTATGTCCTTTTCACCTTCTCCTGTAACATTTTTATCCTACATATATAAAGAGCATCCCTCCAACATTCTGAAATTTAACTTTGCAAGTTTCAATGAGGGATTTCTCTCTCTCTCTCACTTTCTCTCTCTCTCTCTCTCTATATATATATATAATGTATGTGTACATGTATATATACACATACCGTATTCCCTTGAAAAGAAGACCTACCCAAAAAATAAACCCTAGCAGGATTTCTATGCATTTGTTAAATATAAGCCCGATAATAAGACCTAGTGATGGGTAAGACCTTCCTTACCTCTCCATGCATTTCTGCGTGAAACGTTAAGGAAGACTGGAATACCTTCTATCTGCCACAGCTCCTTTTTCTGAGCCATTGGCACTAGTGTGGCTGTGTGTGTGGTAACCGCGGTGGCAGGCATCCTATTGCGTGTGTGTGAATGGCTAGGGGAAAGGAGTTCACGCATCACAAGTGCCAGACCCACCAACAAGGTCAGCTCCCCTCGTCAGGCTCCAGAAGAAGATGATTTAACTGTATTTGAATAAATGTAGATTATTGTATTATACTTAATAAAAATAAGACATCCCCTGAAAATAAGCCCTAGTGTGTCTTCTTGAGAAAAAAAATATAAGATAGTGTCTTATTTTGGGGGACACATGGTATATGTTTATGTATACATATGCGTATATAAACCTGTACATAAACTATATATATATGTGTGTGTATATATATACACATAGGTTTTTTTTCTTTTTCATGACTGCTGCCAGGTAAAGTAAGGGGTTATTGAGCATAACTTGTATCTCAATTACAAGGATGCTAAAATGTAAGAAAGAAAGTCTTGTTGAAATGTACTTTATAAAATATTTGATTTAACATCATAAATACAAGGAGAAAATTCATTAGAGTATTTAATAGTTTGCCAGGACTTGCATCCTCTCTTTAATTACTGTGTGTCCTGTGACAAACCTTCCCTTCCTTCTCTGTGTCCTGGTTCCTTCTTTTATTAACATGTTTAGCAAATGTCCATAATGAACCAGATGTTACTATAGGAACTTGGAAATCATTTGCAAATACAGCAAAGGTCGCCCCTTCATGCAGCTTGATTTTAGTCTTAAAGAGAAGCACTGAGATGAATGTAGGAAAAAAGAAGGGCATTTTAGATGAGTAAAGTATCATAAGTAAGCCAACAAGATTGAAATCAAAACAGTTTCCTGTACTATCAGTTTAGAATCTTCAGAAAGTACTGTTCTGAACTTCAAATTTTTAATTTACATATCATATGAATAAATCGTGTGTGTGAGTTTGTGTGCAGCACACTTTAAAATCAAAATGCAGATGGGGCGCTATCACTTATACAGTATCATGTATTCTTCAAGGTGAACAAGAAAAAAACTTCTGCCAAAAATGATGATCAGTGAAATGCGAGAAGGGCAATAGCATGGAAAATGAAACATCAATGAGCTTTATAAACTTATCTTGTTTCTATTTCTCTAAGGTGTTGTTTGTAGCCCAGATGACCCTCTCATCTAGCACAGGAATTCTGGGCTAACTAAACGGCCGCCATTCCAATGTGTGACATATTTCATTTCTCCTCCCTGAAGTCCACTGAGAATGTACACATATAATTCCAGAATGCACACAATCATTTTGAGCTTAAAGTATGTCCCTGGATTCTTCACATAGAAAAAAAAATCTCTTATTTTGTACAAGGACTATTTTTTTCCTTTGCTTGCTATCACAGACTTGAGAACATATCATTTCTTAGCCATTTAAATTTAAATGAATCAGTCTGCTGACTTTGATATGCCTCTGTTCCTTCATAGCCACATACGGTACTTTGCATTAATGAAATTAATAATAAAGGGATTAAAATTGCTAGCTTCTGGGGGGGGCACTTGTCAATGGTATTAAAAGTTACATCTGGAATGATTAAACTTGCATGTTAATTACAAGCTGCCTGAGATGCAGAGGAAGTTCAAGGAAATGATTCTCTAACCGTGTGTTATTTTAATTTCAGAAAAAATCCTTTTAGGAATGAATTGCATTGTAATGAACTTCTAATCAGACCATGCATTAATGTAGATGGATGACCCCAAATGTTTTAAATCCACTATCACTGGCAATAATAACAAGAATTTTATAAAGCTGTTAACTAAGTTATGTGTCGGGACACAATATCAGATTTGTAATTTTACAAAATCAGATTTGTAATTGGGTACAATAGGAAGCCCAACTAATTAGCATGGTGGTCAGATAGTTTGTGTCATTCTCCGCTTAGTTGGGGTGTAAGACTTAGGTACCCGTGGAAGAGCAGGAGGAATGATGGGAAAGCGGTTACACTAACAGAGTTCTTATCTACAATCAACTTTTTTTTTTTTTTTTGGCGGTTTTGCTGGTGTCACTTTTTCTTTTTCAGGTGACCATTTTTTCCTTTGTTAAGGTCAAGTATAAAAGTAAAAATGTGGCTAAATTAGCAATTGTTTCAGTTGCTGTATTGTCCATTCAAATAAGAAATATTCAATCTAAAGAACCAGAGGCACAAGCAAAAGAAAAAAAAGAAAGAAAAAGAAAATCTTTATTTTTAAGTACGCTGTCCCTGGGTGGAAAGTTGAGCAAGACTCATGAATTTCTGGCTCATTCACAGAAAACAAACAGTTCTACAGTACTTCAAATCACAGAATAGTCTAAACTCAGTGAGAGTGTCTTATTCACGATATTAATCAACAATTCAATCCTCCTCGTCTCTTTTCTTTTCCCCTTTGCTCTACGTCTTGGACACAGAAGTGAAGTATGATGACTTTTTTTCTCCGTTCCCACCAAATCCCTGCTTTGTGGCTCTAGTTTCAATCCTCTGGATTTGCAGCATGAGGAAGGAAAGGGAAAAAGATAAGAAAGTAGGAAGATTCTTATTTGCTGATGTTTTCAAGGCTATTTAAAGCTATTTTGTTTATTTATTTATGATTTTCCCCCCAGCATAGCACACCAGGTCATATAGATTCAACAGATTAGGATACAAAGGAAGCAAGTCACCAAACTGATTGAATTGGAAGAGGTGACACCCGAATGTCACTATGTCAGTCTTGGTTGGCTGTACGGGATCACCTGTGTCCACATTGTTAAGTGCAGTGGGGAAGGATAAGGTAAGGTGACTTCAGAGACAGTGAGTAGCTACTTTTTGGGAGATACTGTGACGATTTTGCTTGTCACAAACTGTAACATTGCCATCTAGCCTACGCACAGTAGCATAGACCTAACCTTAGCTAAGATGAGAAACCCTTCAGGTATGTAGAGACAATTTCCAGGAGTAGTTATGAACAGCTAGGCCAGCATGTGCATGAGAGTTTATTTGTTAGATCACATTCTACCAGCATGTCAGCAGTTCTAAGAGAGGGCACTTTCCCAATACAGGAAATGCTTATGATTTTCTGATAAAAAACAAAACGAAACAAATTTCTTTGCATACTGCCTCTAACTTTTAGACTACCGTTGCTGCTGAGTTGGTTGCTCTGCTCGGCAGTAATCTAACCTGCACTCAGCAGAGGACCCAGAGTCATTTTCACTTTAATGTGTACATTTTATTCTTGAGAGGACAATAAGCTCTGCTATAATTAGCACTGCTGCCATCCCACAGATGAGGTCATTGAGGCCTCATTAGATGTTATAGTCAAGGTCTCTCTGCCAATAAATTAGAGATTCATATTATTGATTTAGAAGTCCAGGGTCTGTTTTTCATTAAATCAGTAAGTTCATCTGCCCTTTAAGAATGCCTTGTTTTAGGCACACAAAAAACAAAGTCCATCCCTTCCCCCTCACACTGTGGCCACATTCACTTCATCCAGAATGTGGGGAATAATCAGAATCTGAATAACTTGCAGAAAAAATCGGTGAGGGAGCATGCATGTATAAGTATATTTAATAACTCCTTCCCAAATGTGTGTCATTTACATAACGCTATCCATATTATTTCCATCTACTTTCCTTCAACCTTCCTGAGCAATTTTATAGGTCCAGAGAACTGGTGCCTGAAATGTAAAAACATAAGGAAAAGGTTAATGAAAGCAATGAGAAAACTTTCTTGACTTTTTGGGGACCATGGCCTGTCATCTTTTACATTCATGTGCTCCTGTGGCTCCGGGGCTGCTGAGTGCATGCTGATTTGTATGATTGTCCTAATGACCGATGGCATGAATTACTGAAAACCTAATTAGGCCTTTTGAGCTGAGAATATTTTTTAAGAGACTCTGACATTTGGTGAGGAATGTAGTGTCAGCAGAATATCTAGCCCTTTCTAATTTGAGGAATGGTATTGGCATGTAATTAGCAGACAGAGAGAACAATTGGACAACCCTATCTTGAGTGACGAACTTTTGGAACAATGAAAAATGATAAATTTGAGCCTGAGCCAGGCAAAGCACATCACATGCCCCGTCTTCCAAGAGACTTGTGTATGATTCATACACTTAGCCAAGTCTCTAAATAGATACCTGGCATTACTACAATAGATGTAGATTATCTCCACATGCTGTAGGGCTAGAGGGCCTCAATGGTGAATATCGTCTCAGAAGGAGCAGGGAAGAAGGAAACATTTCAAGGATATATGTGCGCGATAGTGGGGCTTTAAAAAAATATGTCTGCCCTTTTGTGGAATGAATGTTCTTAATATTAACCTGACCTAAAAAGTTAATCGGGAACTCAGCTCCCCCCCAAACGGGGTACCACTTAGTCACTGTTGCATAACAAACAATTTAAAAGTGTAGTAGCTTAAAACAGAAAACATTCATCATTGCAGCCCACAGGTCTGTGCATTGTCTGAGAAACAGCTGATGCCGACTGGACTCATGTGGTGTTGGCGGGATTGCTCTTGAGCTGGGGTGGCTTGAAGCTCTGCTCTAGGCTGGGCTTGGCTAACAGCATCTTAGCTAATGTGGGTCTGCTCTGTGTGGCTCTCAACCTGATCTTGACATTAGTAGGATTGTCCTTGTCACGGTGATGGCAAATGTGCAAAAGGGCAAGATGAAATTTGGTAAGCAGCTTGAGACCTAGAGTCAGAACTAGAAGACTATCATTTCCACAGGGTTTTACTGTCCAAAATAGTAAAACTGTCCAAAACAGTGGCTCTGACACACTGGCGGGAGGAACTGCAAAGTCAAATGAACAAGGATATGGATGTAGGTAAAGGTGAAGAATGAGAGCAACTAATACAACAGATGAACCATAAAATAAATGGGACAGGATGAATTTTGAAGAAGCGTTTAACTTAAGGAGACGTATGTATTCTGGTACATGCGCAGAGGGGGATGGAGGGAAAGGACTTATAATGTGGTCGCTTCTTCTAAAAAGAAAATGTAAGCCAAGGATAAAATTAAAGGCTCACAATTTTGTTGCATGCTTCACCACACAAAGATATCTTTTAGCAAAAGCTCAGTTAGCTGCTATTATAAATACATGTCGCTTAAATCTGGAAATTCAAGCTGATATGGAGACCCAAATCATGGCTGAACAACTCCCTGTACTCATCTAAATTTACAAACTTTGGTTGTGCCATTCTGGTCTTTAATTTTTTAAATGGAATACAATATATCTTTGTAAAGCTCATTTGATTTTGCTCCTAACTACATAATTTCCCCTTTGATCAAAAGTGGGAAAATTTCCATCACTAAGGGAAGCTAAGGCAGGTTTGCCTGAGCTCACTGGTTTGAGATCAGACTGACCAAGAACGAAACTCTGTCTCTAAAAATAGCCGGACATTGTGGTGGGCACCTGTAGTCCCAACTACTTGGGAGGCTGACGCAAGAGAATCGCTTGAGCCCAAAAATTTGAGGTTGCTGTGGGCTGATGCTACAGCACTCTACTGAGGGCAACAAAGTGAGACTGTGTCTCAAAACAACAATAACAGCAACAATAAGAAAAGTGGGGGGAAATTCTTTGAAATGGTAAATCAAGAATCAGGTTTCTCCTCCCTAACCTATACACACATTCATACCCTACAAGTAATAGTGAGAGAGTAATGATGGAGCTGAACCAAGGAAAGCTGCCTCACCACTGGGTTGTCTTTGGTGCAAAGCCAGGAGTTCCCTTAGGCAATGATGCTGAAGGTATCAATATGAACTCAACCCTATCCATTTTATAGAAACCTCATAAAAACAAGAATAGTTCAAAATTTGAGCAGCCTTTTGGATTTAACACTGATAACATACATTGCTGTTATTATCAGGACAATAAAAATACAGTTAAGTGCTTTTGTGATAACTCTCAAATACATATTTGATATTCTAATGACATTATCTTTAGCATTCAAGAAAAATTAAACCAAAATGAATGGAAGAGTAACAAAACAACTGCAGGCAACCTTTTGATCACATTTCTCTCAAAACAGATTTATCAGTTAGAAATATGGAGGAAGATAGATCTGTTGTATTTCTGTAGTGTTCTTGAAAAAGTAATCAAAGACCTATCATCTCTTAAACAGCTGAACGCAGCTACTAAGTATGAAACAATGGTTCTCTGAATTAAGAAAAATTTGAAGGAGACTGATAGTGTAAATGAACCTACAAATGTTTAAAATAATTGTCTTTCCTCTTGGAATCAGATTCAAGAATAGGTTACAGCTATTTGTCTCTTAATAATAGACTTTTTAAGCCTTTGGTGGGCAATTATAATCAAACTAAGAAAAATTAATTTGTTTATTATTACTAACAATGTAGAAACCCCAAATTTCAGAGTGAACTATGTTTTTAGTAATGGTTTAGCATCCAAGACATGACTCTTAGGTATAAACCATTTCTTAATAGAAATACTCAATATCATTAATAAGCTATTTCAAGGAGGGTGCTGTGAATCAATTTTTCAAGCAGTGGCTACATCTTACTTAACTAAAAATGTGATTTACTTACTGATGAGAATTCATAGAATTCTACAGGGCTGGCCGAATGTCAACTGCTATCTCTGTGGAAGTCAACCACCCCTCTGAGGTTATGTGAATCAAGCTGTCATTCTAAACTGCTAATTGTAGCTCAATTTACTCCGCCCTACCTAGGAAAGCAGAATCAAAAGGAAGATATTTATGGGAAAATCTGAGGTTTTTTTTTGATTATTTTACTCCAAATAGTCCAAATTGAGCTGCTAGCAGCTTCCAAAGGCACATTTTTAATCAAGTGCTGTACTTTCTAAAGACGATACCCTCTGCGCGCTGATGATACAAGATTTCTCAAAGAATCTGATGATTCATTTTGAGCATCTTTGGTATTCAGATTCTCATTTGTTTCTTAGTTTATGTAATTAGGTTTATTCATATAAATGTCATTGTGACTATTGGGTCTAATACACTCTTAGGCCTGTTTGGTGGACTTATGAATGTCTCCCATCAAAATATCATGAATATTTCCACCCTTTAACTGCTTCTATTTGAGAAATATTTTGAAGTTCTTCGAACAATTCCTTTGGTGATAAGCAAATCTTATGTCTTTGCTTCCAGGAAAATAGGGCACAATACCCCTCAATGTGTATGTGTCTGTCCATGTGTGTATTTGTAAGCTGGTGCTTATATCTATATATGGAGCTGAATACCTTTTCTCTCATTCATCTGCTTGGTCATCACTGGGTCAAATTTTTCCCAGAGTAGCTAATACAAAAGACAACACCAGTCACTTGAGAATGGGATCTGCTTTTTGATTCATGTGCCCGAGTATTTATTTTTCCAGTGAATATTTGTGCATGTGAAGAGCCTTTATAAGGAAAAATGGGAGAGGCAGAATTTAGGGAAGAAAAAGAAATTTGGATCAGAATGAGGATGATGAATAGGTGAAGTCAGAAAGCTGGCAAAAAATTAGCTGCCATGTTCTGGCTTCATGTAAAAATACAGTGAATCTTTAAAAAAGCATTTATTAAAAACCTTACATAAGCATATATATTCCTATGTTTAACAAGTGTTTACTATTGTGAAATTACGATGCCGATCAAGCCAAGATTACTGCGCTGACCTTTTTAATGGGCAAGTTAGTTCCATTTGATTACTCAGACAGAGGGTTAAAAAATAAACCAGCATTTATAGAATATTGTTTCAAAGCAGTTTTAATAAATTTCATATTTGTTGTCGTTTACCTTAAATATAATTGATATTAGTTCCTAAAGAAACAGGTTATTTAATGCTAATCTACCTCTTTGGTGGTCTCCTAAGCATGAGTAGATGTACAATAGGAGTAACTAACAATAGGGTGAATAGAGTCTGAACTTTGGCATCCTGAGAATGGGTCCTGGATCAACCATTTCTTTCTTCCTTTTTTTTTTGGAGGTGGGGACAGAGTCTCAGTATGTCACTTTCAGTAGAGTGCCATGGTATCACAGCTCACAGCAACCTCAAACTCCTGGGCTTAAGCTATTCTCTTGCCTCAGTCTCCCAAGTAGCTAGGACTACAGGCTCCCACCCCAATGTCCAACTATTTTTTGTTGTTTGTCCAACATTGTTGTTTAGCTGGCCTGGGCCGGGTTTGAACTCACCACCCTCTGTGTATGTGGCTGGCACCATAACCACTGTGCTATGGGCGCCAAGCCAACCATTTCTTGTATTTGTGATTGTAGACAAAGTTATTTATGTTGTCTTCATCTGTAAAATGAGGATAGCACTTCTGCCATTAGGATATTTAGAGTAATTCAATGAAATGTTTGAAATAATATACCAATATAATATCTGTCTCCTAAGAGGCACTTAGAATATTATAACATATATGAATGTTTAAAAATGGGATTGGAATATATATATGTATATATTCTAATAAAATGTCTAATACATTTAATCCAAACACAATTGGAAAATTATGCATTTTTGACCTTTTATGTGATTTATACATCTTGGAATAATCCTTTATCAGTAGTATAACCAGTTGACATGTCAATATTTTCTAACATTATATATTATAAAAAGAAACATCTCTTTAGACACACTTTGGTAGATTAGGGCATGGAATCAGATGTAGTTAAGTGTACTTGGGAGTTATAAAACTTCTCAAAATCTCAAAGTTTACTGGGGGGTATTTGGTGCCATTTATAACTATTAAGAATTAAATAAGATAATGTATGAACAGCTTCAGCAAAGGGTGTGGGCTCAGTAAATATTACTTTTCTTCTTTGATTATATCTAGCCAGATTTACCTGATTTTCAAGGGAGTACATTTCTATGAACGTTTATGCCTATGTGATTTTATTTATTTTTTATTAAATCATAAACACATAGGGGATCCTATGTGATTTTAAATGGTAATCTAGAGTGCTTTGTTATTGGCAGGAGTGAAGGAATAGAAAAGTTTTCTCTTCCTTAGGCTCCTGGTCCAGTTACATGGGACACCTAGCAGTAAGTATGATTCTCTCACTGAAGACACACACAGTGAATAAACAGTCCCCTGGAAAACAGGGGCAAGTAAGGGAGCCCCAGGCAGAATGCAAGGGTGATTTTATTTTTCTGCACTCCTTCTCCAGAAAGAAGGAGAGTTAGGATGAGTTTTCCCCTCTTTAACAATGACAATCATGTTCTATTCACGAACATTCTAATTTAGACAAGAGTCAGACAGTGGCAAGAGATATGTGAAGACATATTTCAGTTTTATTATCTTTTTAGGCATAGACGGGTATGTTAATCCATTTCCACATACAATTCCTATAATCACATATAGAGAGTGAACCTTGAACCAGAAAAACCTGTCTCCTGTTGCCAATTGGAGGGTCAAAGCCTCAAAAGTTGAAGACTGAATTTTCCTCCTTCCCAGTATCACTGTGGGTGTGGCTGCCATTCCACACGTCAACTTTCCTTTTGGCTCCAGCAAACTTTCTGCTTCCAGTCCAGAGCTCTGAGTTTTCCATGTTCTACTTTCTAGGTTCTGACAGCTGTTTTTGGATTCAGTTCACCATTGCAAGTGGAAGCCAAAAATAATTGTGGCATAACCCTCTCCAATGTCGTGTTGCTTCGTTTTGCAAATATATCTTAGGAGTTAGACTTTAAACCTTTGATCTCCCGCACCAACAGAAAAAAAAAAAAGAAAAATATAATATTTATATGGAAGTCATTTCATTTTAGTGTTCATGGTTTATTGTGGAAAGCAGGTGTTTAAAAATTTTAGAATTTCTTTAACAAAATTCTAAAAAGAAAAAAGAAACAAAAGAAATCACAGTATTTACAGAGATAACAGAATGGCTTAGCCATGCAAAACAAATAACTTTGGTTTTTTCCCCTTTTACTTTGGTTTAAATATTGACCAAGATTCAATTTTTTCCTGCCAAATAAAACTTCAATAAATCAAAGTTTAGAGGCAAAGTAACATATTTTCTTTTTTTCCCATAATATTTTATACAGCATTGAGTCTAAGAATATTTTATATATCCAAACCCATACCAATGCACTACAGGAAGCTTTTGTTAAACTGAGTCACTATTGCCCAGACAGTAAGTGGTTTACAAATGTACAGTAACATATGCTTCTAATAATGCAGAAGTGGCAAAATATTATTTCTAATCTCTATCTGACTTTCATAGTCAATTTATTTTCATCACCTTCATAATTTTTTATTTTGTGAGACTAAAAAACAAACACCAGTTTTCATTTTCCTCTCGCAGAACACAGTTCTATATCTAGAAATCTGATGTTCATTTTTTTCTCTATATTTATGTATATCCCGGAACAGAAATGGCTGTGCAGTGTTCTCCCAGAAACCAGGCTTCTGCTTTGAAAGAGCAAAGTTTAAAAGTCTAGTCACACGTAGGTATTGGCCCATATCCAGTCTACTTCAAAAAAGTTTCCATTTATACTACCACCCTAAAAAGTTCCTCAGGCATAAAACATGTTTATAAAGTTACAAATTTGAATGTAACTAAAGATACATAGACATTTTATTATTACACTTTCATGTACTGCTTGATAAATTATGTATCAGTTAAAAACACTAAATTATCTCAAGGTGCATTCAATATCTGTAGCGTAGTTAACAAAAACACACACGAAAAAAATATATCTTCTATATTCTGTGGAAAATAACACAGCTTTGATAATGACCACTGTTAAAAACTCCAATTCTGATTGATATCTTTTTTTTTTTAAAGGAAATAGGAATAATTTTAAGGCAGTGGATAACCCAAAGGATTTAACACCAATTGGTAGCTACAGTGATTTACATTGTGATCTATGAAGATGGGAATGTTAGCCATGAGTTTTCCAAACTGTCTCTCACACACTGTCTTTTGTTTCTTTTGACAGAAAATAATTGACTGGCAGGTGTCTTTAAAGGTAAGTAGTACCCAAACTCTGGTGTATGCCTTTTTCAGAAGAGGGAAAATTATCAGTTTGGGAGTCCCGTTATGTATGTGTGTCCATGTGCGTCTGCGAATTATTTCTGAGAGTCAGCTTGTGGCACGTACGCAGATTAAGCTCATAGGTGCTTATCAATCTGACTCTCTGCTTCCCCCTCTTTCGTGATAAAAATCACGGTTTTTGAATTGGGCCACATGTGTGTCCCCAGTCTTCACAAGCTGCAACCTTTGGGTTTTAGGTCGTTGTGAGAAAGTTTGGGGCATTACTGATAGCAATCAGAATCAGATGTGTACCTGCTCAGATTATTCATACAAACAATTGAAATAAAAACATTACATTATACATCTGATTGACAGCAACTCCCAGAACAAAGCTTACAGTGTATAAAAATAGCTACGTAAAAAATTTACACAAAAGGCAAACCAAAAAGAAATTCTCAGTGCAGACATTTACAGAAAAAAAAAAAATTGAACCAAACACGACAGATGACCTATTATCATGGCTGCCCAAACTTGCTGTTATTGTTTGTAATTTCATTTCATTGTTTTACTTGAGATAATTCTCTACTATCCTGTGACAGCTTGGTAGAATGAACTGCTTAGCACTTGAACCACGAATCGCTGTCAATGTCTCTGTTTATGTCTTAAATACAATCCACGTTCATGCTTCAGTTGGTCTATATGTTTTATTTTCCTCTGAAATGATGAAAAAATACAATTTAGAAGAGTTACCATAGCAATTATCTTCCACCATCAACAGATGCTTTGTACTAAGAATAATAATAGAAATTACTTTATAGGAAGAATTCTTTATAACAACTCCATTGGCCCTAAGCCCATTTTTAGTCCAGAGCATTGATGCATACTTTCTGTAAATAATTTTTTGGAATTGTTGAGCTTTTGTAAAAGAATGCTTTATTAATACTAATATTTTAAGGTTATTCCTGAAGATTATTTCATTTCGTTTCTCTGCAGGTAAAAGATACACTCACCTCTTCAAATCACACCCTATGCTATGGGATTTGTCTTTCAAGTTCAATTTTCCTTTGGGAACTCGCTCCCCCAAACTTTGAAGAAAACAGAAGGTAAAATCTATGTTTACAAATACTTAGGGACAAAACCATAAAAGTGGGGAGTACAGTCACGTAGGACTGCTGCACTTGACCTCAAATAGGAGGCAGGATGGCAGAAAGAAGAGGCTCTGACTTCTGTCAGTTGGTTTGAGATCCTAGTTTTGGGATTTAAAAAAATAAGTCTTATTTTGATTTTCCTATTTTTCACTCCTGTGTGCATTCTATTAAATACAGTTCTTCCACATGCCCTATCCTTATTATGGAATTGACTTGAGCAATCCACTCAAATTTTGAGTTATGGTTTATTTGTAATATAATGACCCCAGGGTTACTGTGGTCGTTAGGGCTTTTCACATAGTATTGTAAGCTACAGTAACAGTTTTTCTTAAAGACACATCAAATAGTCCAAATGGATCCTCTGGTTGGTTGGCTTAAGGGAAACAAAACAAAAACAAAAGCTCAAATTGCAAGTGATATGCCATGGAAACACATACTTTTTGTTTTAAAAATCACACATGCAGCTAATATAGAGTAATGTATGTAACACAGGCAACATTGACCTATATATGTCTATATATGTACATACATAGAAACATGAATTCACGCATATAGAAACACACATATCCATATACCACCTACAAAACCAGGTGTGCGAGTAAATGCATACATACATAATTCTGTTGGCAATTTATTTTATTTAGTTAGTTATATTTGAGGCAGAATCTCACTTTGTCACCATCAGTAGGGTGCTACGGTGTCACAACTCACAGCAAACTCAAACTCTTGGGCCTGAGTGGTCATCTTGCCTCAGTGTCCTGACTACAGGAACTACAGGAGCCTGCAACTACATCTGGCTATTTTTACAGAGATGAGTCTCACTCTTTCTTGCTCAGGCTGGTCTTGAACTCCTGAGCTCAGGCAATCCATCCATCTCAGCCTCATGCCTATAGTCCTAGTACTCTGGTGGCTGAGGTGGGTGGATCACCTGTGCTCATGAGTTTGAGACCAGCCTGAGCCAGAGCAAGACCCATCTATAAAAATAGCTGGGTGTTGTGGTGGGTGCCTGTAGAAGGCTGAGGCAAGAGAATCGCTTAAACCCAAGAGTTTGAGGTTGCTATGAGCTATCTGAGGGTGATAAAGTGAGACTCTGTCTCAAAAAAAATTGGATTTTATTATTAAGAGGATAATAATTATTTTTTGGGGGGGGAAGATAGAGAGATTGGTGAGATTCCGTTCTTCCAAGAATACTTTATGAGTCACCAAAGTTTTCTTTTGAAAAACTCTCATCCTGAATTGAAAGCTGTAATTTTGAAGCATCTTAAAGTAAAGCCTTTCCCTTTCATCTTTACAGATGTTTCCTACTTACCTGAGAATTATTTCTATGAACTTCGTACAGCTTACTCACCTGGACGACTAGAATAGTTTCTCTCTTAGGCTTCAGTTTTGTGATTGTTTTCTTCTAACTTTTTGTTTTCCTCCGTATTACCAAGGTCTTTGTTTACATGTTTTGATGCAGTCCTGCAAAAGAACAAAATACACATTGTCCTATTGACATACATGTATTTAATTTTTTATTTACTTTTAAGGCTCCTTCCTTCCTCTTTCCTTCCTTCCTTCCTTCCTTCCCTCTCTCCTTGGTTTCTTCCCCCTCTTCTTCCTCCCCCTCCTTCCTTCCTTCCTTCCTTCCTTCCTTCCTTCCTTCCTTCCTTCCTTCCTTCCTTCCTCCCTCCCTCCCTCCCTCCCTCCCTCCCTCCCTCTCCCTTCCTCCCTCTCTCCCAGCCTCCCTCTATCTTTCCTGCCTTCCTTCCTTCCACCTCCATCCTCTCCTTCCTCATTTCCATCCTTCACAGCTCTCAGACTATGAAAGAGAATAGTTACATTAGGTTATATTGTAATGACCCTTGCAGTCCCTACTACCTCCTCAAAGGTTATTACAATCTAAATCGTCATAGACTAGTTTTACCTACTATTGTAATTTAAATATAACTGAAATCTTTCCCCATGCATTCATTTGTGTCTGCCTTTTATTTAAACTCAGCTGTTTGAAGCACTCATAGAGCATGGTGTATGTAGTTGTAGATTGCTCTTTCTTGTTGGCATATGGCAAGTCTCTGGGTGAATAAATCATAATTTATGCATTTATTTTACAGGTGATAGGTATTCTTGCTCTTTGTTTCTTCTGAGATTTCAACTATACATCACTGAGACTTTTTTTGAGTATGCACTTTTTATTGTTTCCTTTATTTCAGAATAATACAGAGGTATACATGTTTTAGTTACTTAGTTTGCTTTGCATGGATTGTGTCAAAATTATAAGGGTGACATTTTGTGTGCACCCCCCACATCTTTTATACCATTATTCTTTTTCTTTTCTGTGCTTTAATTTGGGTGTTTTCTATGGATCTATATTCCAGTTTACTCCTCCTGAGTTCTGCTGTGCCCAGAGTGCTATTAAATTCATCCATTTAGTTTTTTGTTTTGTTGAAATAGAGTCTCACTCTGTTGCCTGGGCTAGAGTGCAGTGGTCATCGTCATAGCTCATTGCATCCTCAAGCTCTCAGACTCAAACCATCCTCATGCCTGAGCCTCCCTGGGAACTGGGACTACAGGTGTGAGCCACCACACCCAGATGGTTTTTCTAGTTTCTCTCTATGTTGTGCAGGTTGGTGTTGTACTCCTGGCCTCAAGCGGTCTTCCTACCTCAGCCTTTCAAAGTGCTAGGTTCTAGCCACAGCTGCCATTCATAGACAACCTCTTTTCAAATATCATATTTAAATATTTAAATCTTTAAAAATGCATTTGAATTCTCTATTCCATTTATCTCTTTTTACCATCTTTTCTCACACTTTCTCTAATATAATTATAGTTATTTTAAACTACTTGCCTATTAACTACAACATTCATAGCATCCAATTGTCTGTTTATCTTGTCTACTTTAGTCTTGATCATTGATAGTATTTTCTTGACTCTTTGCATGTCTAGTCCTTTTAAATTTTGCTGGTATTATGTGTAAGAGCACTGTAGAGACACTATAGAACATTATTTTTAATCAGAAGAGTTTTCCTCTTTCTTTTGTGAAGCAGATGGTGTGCAGGACTGACCACCACAAATCAGTCCGGGATTGACCTAGCCTGGGGTTCCACTGTAGTTCCATGAAGACTTGGTGTCCCTTTAGTTTGCTCCTATTCCTAAGGCGTGGCCTTCTCAGGCTTCTGATTGAGAACCTGACATGTATCCCTTTCTTTAGGCTCTAAAAGTACAGAAATACTCAGCTTTTCCCTTTAAAATCTCAGCTCGGGTCTCCACATCAAGATATAAAATCTCTTTAGTATTTGTGACTTGACCATAAGCTTCTTGAGAATAATATGTTTCATTTATATTTTACCCACAGCACGTAACACAGTGACTAGAATATGACAGGCATCTAAGAAACATTTATTCTACTGAACTGAACTGATTGACATATTTCTATTTCCTTCCATTGTCCCTTATGTCATTAATGTTCACCAACTTGAAGCTCCTACATACTCAGCTGCTTTTTTTTTTTTTTACAAACTTGTAGAGAGAACACTACATTGAAATTACAGAACCTGAATGATGTTTAGTTCAACCTTTTCAGATAGCACTGCAGAAAATGACATGCAAAAACATGTACCTTGATTATTCTTATCGCTACTAACTTTATTTTCTAATAATATATTCTAATAATTACTATTTCTGTAAACTGGTAGGATATTGTGGACATCAAGGAAAGCTCCATGATCCTCAGAGACCCTTTCTTCTCTCTTACCATTTTGCACCTTGTCTTCTCCCACCTGTCTGATTTTCCTCCATTCCTGTCTTCCCTTCCAGTTCTCTCTACTTCTTCTTCTGCTATTTTTCTCTCTTTGTCTTTTTTCTCCACTTTCTCTGTTTTATTTCAACTTTATTTCATTGAATGCCATTTTTTGCCTTTGAATAAGAATTCTAACTTGTTAGAAGCCAGTAAAAAAAAACAGATACAACAGTCAAAATTTAGTGGGCAAATTCTAAAATATAAGTTTTTAAAAATATCATCAGTATAATAAATCAAGGCGGTAACTACTAGGAAGTGACTGGTAACTCTGACTTTTTTTTCAACCTGCCTTGACAGATCTGGGGAGAACGGAGTCATGTTCAGGTTAAATACATACATGATCTCACAGCCTTAAGTGAAGCATAGATTAGGAGGCGTTCTGATTCTAATAATAATGAAAACAAACAAAAAGTTGTCTGTTTTTAATGTTTACATTTATAACAATTATAAACTCCCAGAAAAGAATAAACTATTTGACTATAGATGAGAGTGACCAAAAGGAAGTAGAAAGGAAAGGAAATTTTTACAAGGCTTTTCCTTGGAGGCACTTCTACATTTAGGAGGCATAGACTAACTAAAATAAAAGTTAGAAATCAAAGGGAAACATCTTAGAAAGGAGAGATTGTGACCCCCTGAAATGTACATGTGTGTGAGAAATTTCAAATAAATCTCAGGGGCAAGCAACACTGGAATGCTCAAGAACCAGACAGAGATTTTGAGTACTATCTATATAAGGGAAAACGAATTTGGTGTTGAACTTCTTCAAATCAGAAGTGCTTAGCAAACACATCAGTCTCCGTATCAAACCCCCAGAATAACCAAGCAAAAGCAATGTGTCAGCAGGAAGCGTTCATCCGAAGACAGACACAGAATACGAAATGTAAAATTAACCTTCACAACATCAAGGTGACCAGGCAGTAATCTGATTGTCTCTTAGAAAAAATAACCCATGGCCTTTGGAAAAATACAACAAAATCTAGACTTTCTATAATATATCAACTAGAAAAAATATAAAAAAGTTAATGTATATGTGAAAAATAGAAAAATGTAACACCAAGTTAAGAGCATGTCCTTAGATGACACAGATTTTAGAATTAGCAGGCAAAACTTCCAGTTATTGCAATACCCAATAAATGACCTAAAAATATGGTAAAAATGAAAGAACAGATTAAAATCTCAAAAGCAAAAAATGTAAGCAAAAATAATTCTGTGACTGAAAACTATAATATTGCAAATAAGGAATTCACTAAATGGCCTTAATGTCAGATGGGAGGTGGCATAAAAAAGCTACCTTGGTGAATCTAAGGACAAAAACATAACTGATGCATTCTGAAAAATAGAGACAAAGGAGGTAGAAAAAAAAGGAGCAGATCTTCATTGGCCTGTGAAACAGTAATTGTCTGTCTATATGGACTGGAAGTCCCAGTAGGAAAAGAGAAAGAGAATGTCACAAAAATATATTGGATAAACAATAATAAAAAAAAAATCCCAGAATTGATGAAGTTCACTAACTTAAAGATTGAAAATGCTCAGATATCCCCAAGCAGAAAAGATAAAAACACCCCTGAATTCATCATAGTGAAACTAATCCAAAGTAATTATAAAGAGAAATACTTGAAAATGACCACAAAAAATTTGTAGAGGGCTGCCTGGGTGCAGTGTCTCACTCCTATAATCCTAGCACTTCTGGAGACTGAGGTGAGAGGATTGCTTGAGGTCAGGAGTTTGAGAATCACAGCTGATGTCTTAGCAGAAAAAATGTACACCAGAGATAATTAAATGTCTTTAAACTGTTGCAAGAACAAATATCAGCCAAGAATTTTATATCCAGATCCTTGAGGTCAAGGCAAAAGAAAAACAAATTAAGCTAAATGAAAGGAAACTGGTCAGAAATCATCACCAGCAGACCTTTCCTAAAGGAAGCATTAGAGGAAGTTCTTTGGTTAAAGAGAACACAAGCTGGGAACTCAGATATGCAAGAAAAAAAATGAACAAAATAAAGATTACATATATGTGATTATATGTAAAATACAAAAAAGAAGAGAACCAATTGTTCTATATATGTATATATGCTTTAAATATTTATATGTATAACATTATAATGTGTATTTTATAATGTGTGCAGCTATAATAGATGCGACAATAATAGCACCACAGATGAAGGAAGTTAAATGGAATTACAATATTTCAAAAATCTTAGATTTTTACTTGAATAGATTGGGTTTGGCTTTTTTTTTTTCTGGTCAGGGGCTGGGTTTGAATCCGCCACCTCTGGCATATGGGGCTGGCACCCTACTCCTTTGAGCCACAGGCACTGCCCTTGAATAGATTGTTTTAAGTTCTTATTGTGATCCCTAAACACAATAAAAAAACAAGAAGGAGTATAGCTAATAGGCTAGTAGATATGCTAAAAGGTAATACTTGAGTAATTAAAAAGACAGCAGGATGTAAGGAACAGAAGACAACCAAATTATTCATTGGTCTTAAATATAACTTTATCAAAATTAAGTTCAATGTTAAGTTGCCCAACTCCTCCAAGCAAAAGGGGCAAAGATCGTCAAACTGTACAAAGCAACCAAGACACCACAAAATGCTCTATACCAGAGGTTGACAAACTTTTCCTTAACATTACAGACTGTAAATATTTTAAGCTTGCAGGCCTTAGAATTTTTTGTTCCAACTATTTAACTCTGCTATCGTAGCATGAAAACAACAGAGACTACATGTAAATAAATGTGCATGGTTATGTTACAACAAAACTTTATGTATAACATTAGGCAGCATCCTGGGGTCACACCTTGCTCAGTTCTACTTATTTAAGAGACAAACTTAATATAACGGGACAGATAGTTAAAAATAAAAAGATGGAAGCAATACAAATATAAAAGTAGTATAGCATATTAAGATTGGGTAATGTAAAATTCATGACAAAGCATATTACCAGAGAAAATGAGAGCTATTTTATAATTATAAAATGTTTGGTAGAGAAGGAAGTTATAACAATTCTAAGTAGATGTGCCAAGTAAAAGCATGAAGAAAAAGTTGACAAAACTAAAGGGAACTACAGATAAAAACACAATCTTTATTGAAGAGTTTAATGCTTCTTTCTCAATCAGTCATAGGAAAACTGTATCAAAATCTAATGTGTGTGATTATGATGAAGTAAATATCACAATGATTCCTTGATGTCACTAGGATATGGGTCTCAGGAACCCTCTCAGATACCCAAATCTGTGGATGTTCAAGTTGCTGTACTGGACTTGCACTTTTACCAAAAAACATCATAAATTAGAATAGAATAGAATAGAATAGAAGAAAATAAAGCAAGCATGTTCTGTGTTGGATAAAAAAATAGCAAAGGACTACGTTTTCCAAGAGAAAATAAACAAATAAGCTCTACCCTATGATGGTGGAGGCTTTGTGACTGGATGTGGAGCCCAAAATGGGGATGCATGTAGAGCACGGGCTTTTCATTGATTAGAAGAGATAGAGCCAGTGTTTATCCAAAGAGATGACAGAAATTATAGGAGAGGGCTGTGCAAAGAAAAGGCATGAAAAGTTTAAATGCATTCTTTTGATTCTTTCTCTAAGTACTAAGTTGCATATACCAAATCCTAGTCAAGTTTAAAAACAAACTTCAAAAGAATTAAGTGGATCCATTAAAAAACAATACAAGCCAGAGGGGCTGGGTTTCAAGGCAGCTGCCTGTTTCCTAAAATGTCAGGGTTTCTTTCAGGCAGCTGCCTGGTCCTCTGTTCTTGGAGTGCTCTTGGTTGAAAATGACCAGAAACCCTGAAGTAAGGCAAGTGTGAAAGAAAGTTTATTGAGAGAGAGACTGATGAGTTTATAGAATAAGAAAGAGCAAGGTAAGGATTACAGAGCAAGATACAATCACCATAGACAGCAGAGGGACCCCCAAGGAAAAAGACATGGGCCATGATCTCTTGATTCTCTTTTATACTATCTGGATCAGGCTCAACTCACAGTTCAGAGGTCACCTTGAAACCTGAGTCTTACTGCACATGTGGACCTCTCACAGGCCTCTCTAAAAGTTGCTTGGGGGTGGGTTGTGGATCACAAGGTAGATTTAAGCTAATGACATGATAATTAGTCTTAAGGCTGTTCTCCGTCACCTTTAAGACTCTATTTTACCTGTTGTTAATCTAGAAAGTCTTCTACATCTTTTTGCAGTTTTCACACTAGTTGGTAGATTGGTAGGTGTTCCCTCCTCCCCAGGTGTGAGCAATCACTTGGGACAATATTAAGGTGGGTGGCACCAACATAGAGTCCTGGAGGTCCCTGCCCTTGCCTTTCCCCAGGAAAGCCTGGGGTCCTAGCCTTTGTCCTTTCCCTGGAGAGCTGGCTTTCTAGCTATCTTCCTAACAGAAGCAATGGGACATCTTTAAAACACTCAATACTTTAAAGTGTCAACCTAGAAGTCCACATCAGTAAATATATCCAACAATACTGGAGGTGAAATATTTTCATTTTTCATGAAAATAACATCTCAGTGAATGTTATCAGCAATAGACCTGCACTCCCAGTAAGGTCAAATGAGGTTTTTCAGACTGACACAAGGTGATAATAGACAAAATCTCAGACCCGTCAAGAAAAAGTACAGTACTTAAAAAACTAAATATCAAAGTAAATAAAAAAGAAACTTTTATCATTATTTTTATTTTTTTAAAGAATAGAATTTAGAGCATAAAATGATAAATAAAAATAAAATCTCACAGTGCACTGTGAGGTTCCTAAGTAAAGTTTAGAAGTAAGACATGTAGGGGCGGTGCCTGTGGCTCAAAGGAGTAGGGCACTGGCCCCATATGCTGGAGGTGGCAGGTTCAAACCCAGCCCCGGCCAAAAAAAAAAAAAATGTAGTAAGACATATAGAAATAATAGAATAAAATATGTGAAAGAGAAATAGGAGTCTAGGCTTAACCTTCTTACATGTAAAGCAATTGTGTGTAATTTGAAACAAATCAGTAGAGGTGTCAGATTTATATATAACATTGCTCATCTTAGCCTAACGGAGAGTATGGACACTGTACCCATCAGCACCCACATGTTTTCTTTTCAAGTGTCCAGGAAAACACTGCCTGCTGGGCCAAAAAATTAGATCTCAATGCACTTCAAAAGACTAAAAGTTTATGTTGTAGGTTGTGTTAACAAAACAATTAAATTCAAAATACAACATTTGGAATTTAATACATTTCTAGTTACATGACTCCAAGGAAAACCATAGAGGAACTTAAAAAATATGTTTAAGTGAATCAATAAAAATATACGATGTACATATAACACAGTGTTGAGAGGGAATTCATAGTTTAAATGCATATGTTACAAAGGAAGCAAGGCTAATAACAATCTAAATTTTTAGTTCAATAAATTACAGAAGAAAGAGCAAGTTAAAGCCTAAGAAATAAAAAAATGATAAGATAAAAAAAAGTCAAATCAAAAATAAGCAATAGAGATGTAAACAAAAGTTAGTTGTTGGCTTGGTGCCTGCAGCTCAAGTGGCTAGGGCGCCAGCCACATACACTGGAGTGGGCGGGTTCGAATCCAGCCCAGGCCTGCCAAACAACAATGGCAACTACAACCAAAAAAACAGCTAGGTGTTGTGGTGGGCAACTATGGTCCCAGCTACTTGGGAGGCTGAGGCAAGAGAATCTCTTAAGCCCAAGAATATGAGGTTGCTGTGAGTTGTGATGCCAGGGCACTCTACCCAGGGGGACAGCTTGAGATTGTGTCTCAAAAACAAAAACAAACAAATGAAAAAGTTGGTTGTTTAAGTGATTTAGAAAATGAAAACATCCTAGCAAGATTAAGCAAGATAAACTACAGAAAATACAATATTAGAAAACAAAGAAGTATTATTACTATGAAACCTCAGGGATAAAATAGGGTAACTTTTTTTCATTATTACTATGAAACCTCAGGGATAAAAAAGGAACTTTTTTTTTTGTAAAAAAGTCAATAATTTAAATGAAATGGATAAATTCCTAAGAAAATTGGCAAATTTATTTAAGAAGCTACTCTATATTTACTAAACATTAAAATTATTATGTTTTAAAACAAGTTCTTATGCAGAAAATCTCAGTTCTAGTTGGTTTCATCATTGAATTCTATCAAACATTAAAAAAATTAACAAACTCACCAAGAGAAGATGTGCCCTTTTTTAAAACTCATTGTATATACAATTTGTATATACTAGTTGTGTATACTAGTACTTTATTCACTTACTAGTAACTAGTAAATAGTAATAACTAAGTAGTAACTTTACTTACTAGTATCTAGTAAGTAGTAATAACTACTAGTAATACTGTAACTAGTAAGCAGTAATTACTAGTTGTAACTAGTAAGTAGTAGCAACTTTAACTTAGTAGTAACTTTACTTACTAGTAACTAGTAAGTAGTAATAACTACTAGTAATACTAGTAACTGGTAAGTAGCAATGACTAAGTAGTAGCTAGTAAGTTACTTACTAGTAGCTATTAAGTAGTAGTAACTTTAACTTACAGTAACTAGTAATAAAGTAAGTAGTAATACTAGTAACCATAAGTAGTAATACTTACTAGTAACTAGTAATAAGTAGTAGTAACTAGCAAGTAGTGATAGCTGGTAGTAACTTTGTAGTAACTAGTAAGTAGTAATAACTTGTAGTAACTTTACTTACTAGTAAGAAGTAATAACTAGTATGTACATTGTATATATACTAATACTTTACACTAGTATCAAAACTCAACAGAGATATTATAAGAAAAGAAAATTACAGACTATATATTCTTCATGAAATTAAACAAAAGAATTGTCAATAAACTGCTGATAAGTGGAATCCATCGATATAATATAATAATGATACATTATAATAGAGTGGGATTTATTCCAAGAACGCAGGACTGGATTATCATTCAATCACTGTAATTTATCATATTATCAAAAGAAACAATATGATAAAACAATATAATTATTTTAATAGATATAGAAAGAATATTTGAGAAAATTCACCAATGATTTTTGATAAAGACTCTTGTTATTCTGGGAATTAAAAAAAAAAATTCTTCAACAGGAAAAAAGGCACATCATACAAAGGGATTTGGTCTTATCCAAACAGGGGTCTAGCTTTTGCCCTCAGTTTTCTGGGAGGTAATCCATAAACAATTAGAAGCTTCTGAGTTATACAGTCACTTTCTTATTCATACTGGGCCACTTAAACTACATGAATTAATGTATTTAAACTAATTAAATTAGTTTATGCCAATACGATATTTCAGGGCTGGGCCTTCCATACTCATTAGTCATAGGATGGGGGCTTATCACACCAGGAAGATCAACTACACAGTTTCTAGTGGGAGCTTTGAGCCAGGTGACATAGCCTGACCTCTGAGGAGTGGATAGGCTGGAGAATGAGTTCAATTAATCAACCATGCTTATGTAATGAAGCCCAAAGTCTGGGGGAGCTACCCATGTTTCTTCCATCCGTCAATACTAGTAGAATACCACATCCTTGAAGACAGTAGTAATTCCACATTTGGATGCCTCCCAGACTCTGTCCATGTGTCCCTTTCTGGGCTGATTTTTAATGTAACCTTTCCTTAAAATAAATTTAATCATGAGTTAGAGATTTCAGTGAGTTCTGTGAATCTCATGAATTGTCAAACCTGAGGGTGGTTTGGGAAAACCTCAAAACTTGCGGCTGATGTCAAAAGCATAGGTGGCCTTGTATGGATTCCGCCCTCTACCTGCTGTTGGACTCTTAACTCCTTGATGTTGGGGCCAGAATTCTTTTTTTTTTTTAGAGACAGAGTCTTACTTTATTGCCCTTGGTAGAGTACTGTGGAGTCACAGCTCACAGCAACCTCCAACTCCCGGGCTTAGGCAATTTTCCTGCCTTAGCTTCCCGAGTAGCTGGGACTACAGGCATCCACCACAACGCCCGGCTATTTGTTTTATTGTTGCAGTTTGGCCGGGGGCGGTGTTTGAACCTGCCACCCTTGGTATATGGGTATATGGGACCGGCGCCCTACTCACAGGTGCCTCAGGTGCCGCTGAGGCCAGAATTCTTGAGTGTACTTGGTCTGGAGGACTTTATCCTTAACCTCGAAGTTTGCCTAAATTTGGGTAGGCATATATAGAGCTAAGATCATAGTTAATGGCAAATATAAAGCAGTTTCTCCTTCGCTAAGACTGGGAACCGGTAAAGGCATATTCTGAATGCTTTTACTCGGCATTGTATTGGAGGTCTCTGTGAGTGCAACAAGACAAAAAGAAGGAATAAAAGGCACGTAGAGTAGAGGAGAGTAGAGGGAAGAAGTAAAATGACCTCTGTTCACAGATTGTTTCTATAGAAATCTCAAGGAATCCACAAAACCACTAATAGAACTAACAACATTATTTAGCAAGATAGTAGTATACATTAAAAAAAAGAATCATATTTTCAAATACCAGTTGAAAAAGATTGGAGCATTATAAAATTATTTGTATTAAGTAGCTGCAAAATACACAGAGATAAGCTCTTAAGGACACACAAATGTCTATGTCAAAAATTTTGAAAATACTACTAGGAACAAGTTAAAAAATATCTAAGAAAAGGAGAGATACATGATCATGACCTGGAAGATTTAACATTATTAAGTTGTCAGGTCTACTCAAATTTATCTATAAATTCAAAGCAATGTTCGTCCAGTCAAACTTTCTGTGGGATAGTAATTAGCACGTAGCTAAAATGTATATGGAAATGCAGAGAGGTAAGATTGCTGACACCACGAGAAGAGCAAACTTGAAAGACTCACACCATCCTGGTAAATTAGTTTGTGACAAATACGCCGAGGATAAAAGAAAGTCCTTTTAATAAACAGTGCTGGAATGACTTGATGAAGGTGGAAGCAAAAAGCAAAAAATCTCACCTTTATTTCATACTATACACAAAATTTTTGATAGAGCATGTCCTTAAATATACAAGTTCAAGCTATAAGGTTTCTAAAATAAAGCACAGAAAAATACTTTTGCTGCTTTGGGATGAGCTAAGAGTTCTCAGAGTGGACACAAAAAGCACTAAGCATAATGGGAGAAGATTGATAAGCTCATTCTTCATCAACGTAGCTAAGTTGTTATCCAGGAGAAATGCACCAAATGGAAACGCTTGCTAGTAGTGAGGGAGTGAGTGGTATTTAGTAAGTGTGTGTTTATAAGGTTTACATGCATTGTATTACAAATTCCTCCACTCTAGTTACTGAGAGTCTTCTCGCTAGCAAAGCTTTTAAAATTTTTCTAAATTCTTTTGCCTTGGTTTTGAGACTGATGCATTATAAATCATTATAACTTATGAAATTAATCTTTTTAATTGCTAAAAATTTCAGAGAGTTGACAGAATTGCAGCAGACTCTAGAACTGGCAGAGCCCAAACAAACTCTCTGATCACGCATCAGACCTCGTCCGACATGCTGCTTCTCCTGTTCCGCTCTGGTGTTGGGAGGTGTCTGATGCGCATGCTTTTTTGTGTTTGTTGATGCCCCTCTCATTCCATGCCATGAGGTTAGTGACAATGCTGAGGACATTCTTTCGCCCTCAAATACAGCTGATCACTGATTGTAGAAAGAAGCAGCCTGTTCAATTTGAAAAATCTAGATTAGTTTAGAATACACCAAGTTTATGGGAAGAGTGGACAGGAATGATCAGTACTGTGGATGTTACAGATTTATAGAGGTCCTATTAGTGGCGGAAATAATAATTCTTCTGGCTGTTGGAAATTGCAGCTGTGAACAGCTATATCCTTCACTCATTAGATAAGCAGGAGAGTGGAGAAAAAGTGCAGACACAGCTTTCTTACAGGGGAAATTCCATCCCTCAGCTTGTGAGGAACAGACATTCAAGAAAGAGGGAAGACCATCCATCCATTATCTAAATGGGAAGATGAAATTATAATAGAAAATGAAAAAAAAATCAACAAAGGAGTGTATGGTTTGCAGTGAAGAGATGAGAAAGGGGGAAGGAGAAAAACCATTTTCTACTGTGAGACGTGCAAGAGGGAGCCTGGACTCCATCCTGCGATGGCTTCCAGATGCGTCACACTCAAAAATTATAAACAAAAGTAAACAAAACACATTAATTATTTTATGTCACCCAAAATAGAAAATAAAATAATCACATGAGTTCATATTTATGTTTTTCTCATTTAAAATTAGAGGATAATTATAAGTAACCTGCCAAACTCTGTCTTTCCCATAATAAATGAGAGATGAGATTACAAAGGTGGAAGAAAATTTGGTTGGAAAAGGATTTTTTTGATCATTCCATTTAGCAAAATATTTTTCAGTCAATTGATTTTGGGGAAAAGGCATTTATGAAGAATGAATACTTGGGTTACAGTGTAAATTATATTATGTATTTATCTTAAAATTTCCTCATCAGTTTCCCTTTTTAGGAACCTTATAGAAGAACATTTAAATCATAGAATCATAAGTTAATGTGAGAAGAAGAGAGGGGCCCTATACTCTAAGTTATAAGGCAGAGAGAAGGCTTGGCCCTGTGCTCAATAAGCCTGGGGTTTTATACTCAGGTGTCAAGTCTGAGCTGCAAGAACTTGGACAAATCCTTCCTCGTCAGCCTGCTTGGTCATCTATAAAACAGGACCTGCTCGGAGGGCTGGAGTGATGACAGATGTGGTGGTTCATATGAAAGCAGTAGGAGGTTACAGGAACCCAACTGAAGGTATGTCATGGAGCTGATGTCCAAGGTCATACAGCTATTGAGGAGAAGGAGGGAGTCCAAATCTAAGTCTCAAAACCTTATTCCATGTTACTCCTGTAAGTGCAGAGCCTTTAAGGGACAAAACTTGCTTTCCAGTAACTTTCTGAAGGTTTTAAAACTTTTTTGGGGTGAGAGTTTCTCAATACTATAAACTGGCTTTAAGATCTCCTGGAAAGGAGGTAGGCACCTTCTCTGGGGGAACCCTCTATGTCTGCCTTTATTTGAACAATAATTGAGAGAAGGGAGGAGACAAGGACAGTGAAGGCAGGTGAGTGATGGTCACAGCCAGTAAATCACAAGCTAGTGCTATCATTTTTTTTTTTTGAAAAATAAGATAAAATACTCTAGTTGAATTTTATATTTAGTAAACAAAACAATACCACTTAAAATAATCTGCCCGTGAAAGAATTTATGAGATTTTAGGTTTTCAAATGTGGGCATGTATATAAAAGATTGAAAACTCTTACAGGGAGTGTGAGGAATTCTTATCTCTTCCTAGTTGGAGGGCTGTGTAATGTGAGCATGCTTAACTCCTGCCACAGAAGGTACTAGGTTTATAGGCAGTTAAGACTGGGACCAGTGGCAGTGTAGAGTTGCCACTTAGAGCTAACCGGCCATTGACAACTGTGCAGGTAATTAGGATCATGGTAATTAGACATCAGCAGAATGAGTCTTCTCTTGGGCTAAGCGTAATTGAAAAGCAAGAAGGGAAGCGGGGGCTCTAATCTAAGGTGACCAGATTTTAACATTGGTAAAGTGGGACACCATTGACCAGGGGTGGGGTAGGGGTGGGGGGGTTCTTAATTAAAAATTTGGTCTATATGGAGCAACAAAAATTTTCATAGAATGCAAAAATAGTATTGTAATATATTTTTTTAAAATTTCAACATAAGTACAATTTACAAATATAATACATTTAAAAATTATGTATAGTATTATTTTATTCTTTGGCATATTTCTCATTGAATTCTAACAACTGATCAACAATGCGAACTTTGATAAGCAGTTCTCAATAATCAGTTCTCAACAACTATTTGTTATTATTAAAGTTTAACATTATAAAATTAACAAAAATAATATAAAACTCCTATTCTGGCGAAACAGCCACATTGCAGCTGAAAACCGTATATTCCCTTTCCATTCTCCTGCCATTCCCTAGCTTGTCCTGCACTCTTTCCAAAAATTGAGCTTTTTATAAAGGCCACTGGACAAGGGATGAATTGTTAAAAATCAGGACTGTCCTGCCCAAAGTGGGATGTCTGGTCACCTTATTCTAATCCCCACTGAGAGTTGTCAGAAAACACTTTATTCAAAGAAGGAAATAGAAAAGAATAAGTTATTTTTCTCATTAGTGTAACTTTCAATTTTATATTTTTAGAATTTATAAGATGCTACAAAGAAATTCCTTAAAGAAAGAGGCAACAGTTTTGTCCTCAGACAAACAGAAAATGGCCTTTCCACTCTGGTCAACAGTGAATATGGGGACCATTAAGTAAGAGATTTGGGATCAGGATTAATGCAACAATACTATTTTAATACTTTTAAATTATTGCAATACTATTAAAGCAACTATCCTATTTATGAAAACAGGATGCTGTCATGGTTCAAAGTGTTCCTTTATGTGGGGGGATGTTGAGACTGCATACAGCATGGCTCATGGTATAGAATGAGACTTTTTATTATTCAGCTCTGGAAAAGACAATTAAAACAAATGTGATACTTTAAAAAAGTGAAATAAATATACATAAAGGAGATTTAAAATATAAGAACATTATATTTTGCTCTGAGACCTTTCTTTCCTCTGGAAATGTTCTGATCACACACAGTGGAGAGGGGAGGGAGTGATGGATGGTTTTGCCCTTTGAGATGCTGTGATTGACTCCTGCATCCACATTATTCTATTTCCCCTCTAGTCCACTGTGTTAATTATAGTTTCCTAGAATGATGGGGAATTTTCTTTTATTCCTTCTGGCTGCCTGCCATGTTATGGGGAAAGAAAAAGAAAGAAGCCAAAACTCGGATTATCCCAACTTCTCATACAGGTGGAGAGTGAGGCGACCTCAGGGCTGCCCTTAGGAAAATACTCTTTTCTCCATAGCCAATGGGCGTTCACAGCCAGAGATGAACTCTCAACTCCAGAGAAGTCCTGCTACAGCAGAAAAATACATTTGAAAGAACTATAGGAAATTTGGAATAAAATACTTAACTACTTATGTTATCCTGAGTAGTCTAATACCACTGAGACTTAGATACTATGAAATGATGTTAATTGTATGTACTTTGTTACATTGTTGAGGATTTCTGTAAAAGTACCCACCCCAAAAGAAAAAATAGAGTATGTGCCCATGTAATGATAAAAATGTAATGATAAATGAGAAAGGTAAATGTGCTATAAATGGTCTTCTACCACTATTTTTTCAATTTATGTAGTGGAGAGTCCCACCTTCCTCATGAGGATATGTATTAGTTTTTAGGATTGTGTACTAATTGAAAAATAGAAAGAAGATAAGAATCAACTTTCTTGCAACTTTCTTTCCGTTCTATATATCAAGCGATAGCAATGGGAAGGATTCTAGAATGTCCTAATACAGCATTGTTTTTCTGGAAGCTTCAGTGTTATAGGCAAGTTCTCTTTTCCCTCCTGTCAATTTAGAACTGTCTCTGTTTTATTCTGAGAAAGGCCTAGGATAATGGAGTGCTTGCACATACACAGCACAGCTAACATAAGACATTGGTGATTTTTAGCTTCTGAATCATTGATATGTGGCACAACAGTTTTCATGAAGATAGTCTTGCAATCCACAGTTCAAAAAGGTGAACCCCTAAGTAAGTTTCCAAGAGTCACACAATAGGTATGCTGAGATTACAAACGCCTGGTTAATAGTTGCTTCCAGTTGAGTGAGAGGAAGTACTGAGGACAAGGGTCTCTCAAGTGCACCCAACCTGGAAGTGATGGTTTTTCCCTACTTCTAAAGGCCACTTCCTTTCTACCCTTACTTTTTCCCTCTTCATCTCCTTTAATCTTTTGTTCTTTCTTCTATTATAAGATATGCAAAAGAGGGTTTGGATCTTAAATAGTAAAGTTCACTTCCTGTAGAATTTAAAATAATATTTGGAGGCTACAGCAGAGAGAAATGGAAAAATAATGAAGATTAACCATTGAATTATTTCTAGTTCTTTAATGTTTTCCTACCTGCTAAACACTAGATATAGAATGGACCTAGTCAATAAATACCTTTTTGCTTGACCCTGTCAGCTAATAGCCTACATGTTAAATGATCAGTCATCCGTTCTCATTATCTAAACAACTTTCATTGAAGAAAACATTCCATTGGGAAGTTATATACCTCATGCAACAAAGGAGTCATGAATCCTTACTCTTAAGTGAACACTCCAGGTCAAAATGGGAAAAGAATACAATTTCTAAGTATTTCTTGCTGTAGTTCTCCATAGTTAAAACAGATATAAAACTATGTAGCTCCTATGAGTGAAAGGGAAATGCACGCTGGCTGAGTAGTCAGGAAGTATATGAACAAATGTACTCTTAAATTCTACTTAGAAATAAAAGTGTTTATCTCGCCTCTCTCCAATGATGTTTAAAATTACCAATGCAAAGAATTTCCCCTAAATGTTACTAAAATTTGACAGCTTTGCTATCTGTATCTCAAGAATGGCTTTAGAAATTCTTAACTTGAAAGCTGTCATTGTGAAACTGCACCTAACTCTAGACAACTAGCTTAAGGGGTTAAGAACACTAAATTGTATTGCAAAAATGCTAGCTTATTTTCAAGGGCACAAGCAAGGGGTAACTAATTATGAATCCAAAGCACTTAGCAAATCTGAAGTGTTCCACAAATTCTTAATAAAAAAAAATCACTTTGATCCTTGGTATGAGAATTGTAATTTATTATCTTGATTACCCATAATATTAAGTCTATCACAGTTGGTGCCCTTTTCCATTTAATGACAGTTACATAGATGAAAGTTCGGGTCAAATGATAGAAGTTGCACTTAATTTAATGAGGTATTTTAAAGGAAATGCTTGAGGCCTTAACCTAAAGACACTAGGAAGCCAAGTGTCCAGCACTTACTTATCTATGATTTTAATTTGGGGTCACTATATGGTAGTAACAAATGAAAGAATACACACACATAATATTATTTTATTCATAGAAGGAAAAACAATGTCTGATGAGATACTGGCCATTAGAATGGGATGCTTACAGATGCTGGGATTGCTCCAAGAATTTAACATTTAACTGATCATAGTGTAGAGAACTACTATCGAATGTTTTTTTAGCTAATTTTTATATACAAGGGAATTTTATTTTTATTCCTTTAAAAAACAAAATTACTTGGATTGAATCAGAAATCCTAGTGAAATGGAAATACCCTACAACCCAAGTTGTTAGATTTGTGAATATCTGATCATGGATTTTAAGGGAGGATATGATTTTGAACATCAGGAAACTTGTATACATAGAAGGAAAATTTCTATGAGATAGATGTTGCCTCTGGGCAACCGTTTGCATTTCCCTTCACTTATGTGGTAAAATTTCCACATAAACCCATGTGAAGTGTTTAGAGGTAAACACTAAAATTTCCATAGATGCCATGGACATATACCCATGTGAAGTGTTTAGAGGTAAAATTTTCATTGAGAAAAAGGCATATTTGTTACCAAATATGATGGTTCCTTTTGTGTATTGACTTAACTGTGTCATGTGGTGCACAGACGTTTGGCCAAATGTTATTCTGGCTGGGCCTGTGGGAGTGTTTCTGGATGAGATCAACATTTCAGACAGTAGACTGAGTAAAGCAGATTACCCTCCCGTATATGGATGGGCCTTGTTGAAGCAACTGAAGATCTGCATCTAAGGAAAAGGGTTAGTAAGAGAGGGAACATCTCCCGCCTGACCTCTTGAGCTGGGACATTATTTTCTTCCTGCCTGTAGAGTTGGATTGAAACATCCATTTTTCCTGAATCTTGACCTGCTTGTGTTTCAGACAAGAGTTTCCACCATTGGCCTTCCTGATTTTCAGACTATGCACCCAGAGGGAACGACACATTGGTTCTCCCAGGTCTCTTGCTTCCCAACAGCAAATCTTGGGACTTCTCAGTCTTCATAATCATGTGAGCCTATTACTCATAACAAACCTTTCTTTACACACACGCACACACCCTACTAGTGTGATTCTCTGAAGACCCCTGACTAATACCCTGAGTATTGGTTGTTACTTCTCAAGATGAAGGAGTGAAATGCCAACGTCAGGGGGTCGGGGTGACTTGGCCCCAGTGTGAGAATGTACATCACCTGTATCAGTCACAACCACACAACAAGAAAAGTGTTTCTGTCTCATATGGCAAAAGGACAAAAATTTAGGGAAAGTTAGAGAAAGGAAGCCCAAGTGATTAAGCACAAAGATTCTGTCTTACATGAAAAAAATTATGTCCCTGCCAAACTGTGTAACTTTAAGCAGCTCTTGAACCATACCCTACCTCAGATTTTTCAAATAGATTGCTTGAGCCCGGGAGTTTGTGAGGTATGATGATGCCACTGCACTCTAGCCTGGGATAACACAGGAAGACTCTGTCTCAAAATATGTATCTATATATCTCTCTCTCTATGTACATATATTCATGTAAATTATCAGGATATCAACTTTATAGATGTGCTGTGAGAACAAAACAGCGTATCCAAGCTCATGTTGCTAGGTGACTTCAACATTTCTGAATAACTGTCCTCCCTGGAGAGCAGCTCCATTTGAATACTGCTTCACTGGAATTGCTGTATTTACAGGATAAGATCATGGATCCCTATTTGCATCTGATTTTTTCCCTCAATTTTATTTCGATTTAACTTTCTTAAGTTTTATTTAAAGGGGATATGTCAGATATAAAGAAAGTATAAAATTAGGTCCAAAGTTGCCACCAGCTATACATACCCCATTGCAGAAACCAATTGACTCATTTATAAGATTAGGAGAGTTAGCTAAGAACATGCCACAAAAGCAGGAACCACACCCCCTCCACCCCACTCCCATCTGCATCTGCTAGGGAGTGAGACCATATGAAGTATGAGGCATGTGTGTATTTTAAGAATCTTCATTGGTTCATCAAGTTTTCGTTATAATCCACTGTCAGATGATTTGGAAAATTCATACAACCTGTCACGTTATATGACAAAATATTTTTAATCTAACGTCTCTAAAGCATTTTAAAAGTAGTCTTGGTACTTTGTCTAATCAACTTTAAAAAATTGAAGCCAAAATAATTCCATATTTTTCTCTGAAATAGATTTGTAAATGGAACAAAGTCAACAAACTAGAATAGAAGAATATTGACAATAAGATAGTCCAACTCATTAGCAGTTTCCTCACTGGCCAGACTTGTCACTGCAAAGACACCTGGGAGTCCCTACCAGATGTACTAGCCACTATTAATCTTCACAAACCTCCACCAAAAGGTTGACCTTTAGGTAGTACATACTTTAAAAACATTCGCCAAAGCATTAAGAAAAACAGAAACAAATACCAGTTGAAGAATTGAATTCAGACTACTGACTGAGAAGAATAAAGAGGCACTTGGGAAGTCACACCCCAGATTGTGTCTCTGATACTGACATTGTAGTCACTGAAACAAAATCATATTGAAAGAAAATCTGATCAATTTGATCTGAAAGATACGTCTTTCTTATTGTAGAAATTACATGCACAGGTGGAGGGGGTCTAATTGACACCTGGTGGTTTCTCCAGGGAAAGGGAATGAACAATGAAGCTCTTTTTGCCACAACTCACTTTGACTTCTTCATGTACAGCCAGTAGACGACACCAGCAACGAGGGCGGCGAGGAGGAGACCAACAACAATTCCCACAATCAGTTTGGCCTGGTCGTTCACCTTTTCTCTGTTTTCGTCTAGAACAGAGAAGAAAAGTCCATGCAATTATAGACAATGCCAAGGATTTTTAAAAAGAAGTTAATCTAATTTATGCTTTTAAAAATGGCTAAGGTCACTACTATGATGAACATGCAAACTTGTGATGGTAAAGGGTAAAACTTTAGCATTCTTACTATCTGGTCTCATTTGGTGTTTCAGTTCAGGTCACAATTGTGGACAGCTAAGAAAATGACTTATACTATGACACTTCATAGATCTTGAGCTGATAGTCAAGGAAGAAGAGTCAGCAGCAGAGTACCTACCACTTATATCGTCTGCCTCATCGTGTTCTGGAATACTTACTGAAATGAAAAATGTTAATATGAAATTAAAAACAAAATTTGTTGATATATGAAAGCCACCTTTACCATTATAGTATGATGTAATAATACTCAAAGGTAAAATGTCTATTCTACAACTAAGGGGAATAAAAAGCCAAAAATCACACTTAATAGAGCATGACCTTCCCTACAAATAAATTAATCCTGTTTTAAAAAAGGGAGATTCGTTAAAACCTCAAAGGTATTAATCTACTATAGAAAATTTCACAAATTATGAGCTACCATATTAGTCTGAAATCCATATAATTTTTATACTGTCTACCACCTTTTAATAATATTTCCTTTTTAAGAGCAAAAAAGTTGGTACCTATGCTGTTGATAATGCATTATTTCTCCATATTTCCTGTCCTGATATAGGAGAATTAATTTTCATCTTCCAGCATCAAGGGCTTACCCTAGAGATGTTCTCAAAGTGGTAAGGATAGAGGTTGAAACTGGGGATGTCTCAGTAATCTCTAAGAAGCAGCCTATGTGATGTTTGCAAAAGCCCTCCAAATGATTCCAACAGCACTAAGCTCTTGGTTCATTTTAAGAGTCACTGCTGTGATGAAATATCATCTAATGTTAAACTGCATAAATACTCTTCAAATTGCCTGGGCCTGCATCAGAAATGCCAGTAATGTCTATTAAAATGCATATGCCCAGACCCTCCTCACATATACAAAATTGGTATCTCAGGAGGTGTTCGCTGAGTTTGAAAACAACTGGATTTAATGTTGATCAGGCCACTGCAAGGCTGAAAAAATCAAAACATACCATTCAATGTGCCTAAAATAAATAGAGATGCTGGTGTTCAGGATGAAAGGAGAGGTTCTCTTTCTGGGGAGGATGAATCAATACTCCCTGAATTGCATTCTGATGAGTCAATGCACTGATTTTAGAGTTACATTTGTTTCGTTCTCTCCCCCTGTTAATCCATCAGGCTTTTATATCCCAGTCATAATCTATTAGGGACTTTTATCTTTGGACAATTATTTTCTCCTAGCTCCTGTTAATTCCTAGCCAGTGTATCCCTAGCATGTAGGATTTCAATCAAATGAAGAAGAATAAAAGTGTGGAGGGTCAGTTAGCATCCTGTCCAGAACTGAGCCTCATTTTAGGCCAGTCTTCATTTAATGTTGACATAGCAATAGGAAGAATTGAAGATTATAAATACTTTCTTATTGAATGCAAAGGCTTTCAGAAGCTGCTATTTGTATGTATATATTACCCTGATCACAGCTTTGACAGGTTTTTTTTTTTCACTTTCTATGAGATAATGTCTTATATCTACTCTTAGGCTATGATTCAGTATGATAAAAAATTTATAAACTGGATTTCGTGAATTCCAGTATCAGTCCTGCCAATTTGCCGAATGACTTCAAATTTGTGGCATTCTTGTACAACATAAGGGTTGCATAAATACCACAAAGAATTGGAATGCAAAATAACAGGTGAAAGGGAATGAAGATTTAATGGATTTAAAACTGTTACAAAAATGTTTTAAGATAGTCTTTGAGCTATCTCTACCCTGAACACAAAACAGGGATTAAAGGAGAACAACTCATTTCTTATCTCTGTTGCCTTTGGGAAACATCTTGTACAGGATAAGTTCTCTGACCCAGAAAACATGAAATGATTTAACTGTCAAGACAAGGGTAGGGTAGAATGGACACCAGGAAGGAATAAAAAAATAACCTCATGATGATGATATCAAATGCAAAATAAATAAATAAAACTTACCATGATGCGGTACAGGAAGATGGAATTGAAGATTTTAAACTAATGAAGAAAACTTCAAATTTTCTTACTTTTTTTAATGCCAGAAATGAAATACTCACTCGCAGAGACATTCAAGGAGTTTACTGTTCTCTCCAGCTGGTTTTCTGCTGTGCAAGTTAACGTAACATTTTCTTCAGGGGAAATGATAATTTTACTATAATACCTGCCATTGATATAAGGAGATTCCTCTGTCTGGAAAAAGAAGAAGGAAGATGGGCTTAGAAATGAAAATAAATTTAAATTCTTGAACAAGAGTAGAATAGTGTGGTGCTCTGTAGTGAGATCTGGGGCTCAAGGGGTCATGATCGTGGTGAACCATATGAGTATTGCAAAGAGCCAAAGTTTAATGAATCCATAATGAGATTTTTCTTTATGTTTTACTGTAAATTTTAATAATTAAATTAATTGAACTTTTCCTTTTTCATAAGATCTCAGGTTCAGTCAATATTTTGGCATGATGACACATCTCAAAATAGTTAGTGATTTTTTAACCACCAATTTTCCCTCAATAAAGCCATTAATTTAACTATTTATGAACTTGATCACTGATCTTCACTGTGGGGATTAATTCTTTTATCTTAAGCACACATGTACATACAATTCGCTCATGGGTAAGTAAAACTATTTTTCTAAATTTTTCTGTTGTAAGTAAAAAGGATGAGTTTGTTTAGAGTGACTGCTAAGTCACTGCTAAGTCCCTTTGTTTTTTTGTGAGGTGTTCGTGAAGCCAATCACATTTCATTCTTCTGAACATAAAGAACAATCTACTTTAATCTCATCCCCAAGATTGGACTCCTAAATCCAGCAGGATCGAAGCTTATATGCATTTATGCTCTTTGCTCAGTCACTTCCTACACATCATTTTCCGTAGTGTTCCCTTTCGATGTGGGTAAGTGCTTTGAGGACAAGAGCTAGCCTTATGCTTTGGGATATCTTCTAGTTGTGAGGGGCTGAGAAGGGGCAGAGATACCTCATAGTTGTAAAATAATAGATTTACCAAGGGTTTGAAGAGGGTATAAATAAAAGATTACGGCAGGATCAGCCCAAACCTAGAGCTAGAAAAATGACATATCACACAATGGGCCAGAATCAATTTCTCATTGACAATGAAGCATGGCATTATTATTTTTATCCTCATAGTAAGTTGACCTGCTATTTTCTTACTTCCCAATAGGATTTTTTAATCTCTACAGAATATACGTATATTTGCTCATTTCTAGAATGGCCTTCTAAATGGCCTTTGTGTCTTTTCATTCATCAAATATTTATCATGTGCTTATTTTTCTACTTTTCACACCTGCATTACCAGTACACAAAACTTCGCTCTTTTTTTTCCTGTACTCATTGCTTAATTGAACTAGACAGAAAAACAACAGAGAAGGAAAGAAACAGACATTTTTGATTTTAAAACATAGATCTGTATCTTTTCACCAATTCAGATGGTTCACTCTGAACCAAGAACACTGCACTTTCTCAGGTTTAAGGGGCCAGAGTCTTCTCACCCCTTTCTCACCCTCTCTCACCGTGTCCCCATCACATCTAACCAAATCAGGACTTATTTGGTTCAAGGGTGCTGACACCTTGGTGGGCTTTCCCTATCTTACATGTATCACCCATAGGTGAAAGAGCTACATCTACCTTGTTTTGTAAAACTACACTGTGTAAGCTGGACCAGTGGCCCAACTTCCCTAGATGGAGGAAGAGTGGAGGCTTCCACTTAAAATGAATTTTCAGCTCTTTGCCTTATATATATATGATCCTGATGATCCTGATTATTTAAAATTTCAACTAGGTTAAAATACGTAAAGGAGGTCACACAAAAGCCTCAAATAATCAAATGGCACCACTGGGTCATCCTGATGAGTCTTTATTTGGTTCTATTGAGAAGAAAGAATATGAAGACTGTTGTAGAGAAAACAGAAATAACAAGTGTGTCAGTAACCCATGGAGATTGCCAAGCTAGAGAAATTATCGTTCAGCAGAATCCCTAGTGGCAGACCAAGTCTCTCGCTCTCTCTCTCTCTATTTTTTTTTTTTTTTTTTTTTGTCGAAGACTTAGTTTTAAGAATAAATTAAGGTTGGGTTCATAAGATATTCAATCTTTACTATGGTAAAAAGTACTAAGATTTGGTTTATAATCCCTTTGCTTTAGAAGAACCCATTCCAGACACTGTATATAATATGGAGTTTGACTGTTTCTGGCCCTAGCCCTGGAGTAAGTGTCAGATCACATGCTCAGAGCAGTGACAGCAACTGTGTCCTTCCTCTCCTTTTCCCATGGCCCAGGTTTAAGGAGCAATATCCCTTAACATGCATAAATAAGCAAAGTAATGGAGGCTACTCCTACTCAGATGTGTACGTGGGTAATGCAGAAGTGTATACCTTAACGTTTTGACCATCCACATTTTGGGAATAAATGACCATGAGGCAAAACCCAATTTACACTCTTTAAAGAAAACACAACTGACAAACTGACAACTACATCATGCTTCTTCCATTTTCTGTGGTCCTGGAATTTAAGATTTCTCTTTGAACCTTGCTCTTCCTTTGAGAAGATTAAAAAGTTAGCAAAACTTTCCACTGAGAAAATTGCAAGTATCATATGGTAACACGTGAACCTAGAGGTTAGTTCCCTGAAGAAACCCCACACTGGACCAAGCGCAGCATATAGGAGAAGACAAATACTTGCTTGGTTTATGACGCTTCCGCTGCCGGTAATTGTCCACTGGATAGCTGGCTTCGGAAAACCTTCCACATGGCAGATTATTGTTTTAGACAATCCACTGGGATCCGTTTTCTTTGTCATTTTTATTTGTGGTTTTCCTAAAACATCATTACAATTTAAATATGATATTGAGCTGAGATCATAAAAGAAACCAGGTATTGAATTCTCAAAGAATAATTCAAATTGGCTCCCACATATTTATTACCTTCTACAATGAGCGTCAATGACTCTCTTTTCTTTAGTCCTTCAACCTCTTGCAGGGCAGTTTCACAGACATAGTTTCCAGCATCCTGATAATGAAGACTAGAAAATGATGGGCTAGACCGAAGCCTGATGTTATCCTGAGTAAATGAAAAGTAAATTACCTTACATGGCACAATTACAACTTTCCTTGTATTTGTTAGATAATAAGTAAGCCTAAAACTATTCTTCTGGGTGTCATAAATATACAAGCTTATTTTCCTTAACTTCAGATCCTTTCAAAATGGATTTCCTTTTTTCTTCGTAGTTTCAGAATTAGGCATATTAGAGCTATATTTCAGACTCTTTTATGTACTGAATTTATAATTAGGAACAAGTTCCTAAACTGTGGAGATTCAATTTCCTTATTTTTAAATGGGATCATAATACTATATTGAATTACAAGAAGCTAATTTTACCAATAATGCTAAGTGTTTACATTGATGAAAGTTTTCATTTGATAGAAGTGACTCCTTGTAGCATGTACATGAAATAGGAAATAGGCTTGGCAGGCATGGAGACTTAGTCTGCCTGGTCAATGACAGGTAGAAAGGACTGAAAGTCATTTTACAGAATACAGTTATCAACATAAGGGATCCCTTACAGAGTGCTATAGTATGAAAGTGTCCCCCCAGATTTTGTGTTGGAAACTCAGCTATTAAATTGATATGTTGATGGTATTTGGGGGTGAGTTCTTTATTATTATTATTATTATTATTTTGAGACAAAGTCTCATTTTATCACCCTGAGTAGACTGCTGTGGCATCATAGCCCACAGCAACCTTAAACTCTTAGACTGAAATGATCCTTTTGCATCAGCCTCCCTAGTAGCTATTCTCACTCTTGCTCAGGCTGGTCTCGAGCTCAAGCAATCCAGCTGCTTTGGCCTCCCAGAGTGTTAGGATTATGGGTATGAGCCACTGCGCCCAGCTGCAGATGAGATTTGGGGAGGTAATTGGGATTATGTAAGGTATCAGGGTTGGGACACTATAATGGGACTGGTGGATTTATTAGAAGAGGACAAGAGATCTGAGCTGGCACCATCTTGCCCCTTTACCATATGATGGCCTGTACCATGTCTCTATTCTAATTTCTTTGAACAGAGAAAATGAAACATTTAATTTATAAAGTCACCTGTTGTATAGAAAATAATCCTATTTTATCAGAATTCACAATGCTCTTAAGTAGGGAACTGAATGCAATCCTAAGATTATGTTGTGACTGCAGTTGGTGTTAAAAACTGATTTAGCCACAGTAAACTTAATTTCTCTAGTCCTATGTTACAACCTGCTATGAGTATTAATACAATTATTTGTTAGTCTAGTTGCCTAGACTTGTCTAGCCTTGTGAACACTGACTACTATGATTTGTCATGTTAAATATACAGCCAACAGAGTGACATTTTATTCTGACTGACCAAGAAGCTGTGATGAGGCCATGGTTGAATGAGAATGAGATAAAAATGGAGCTCCAAGAGAGGACTCAGCACTAAAAGGGATCGAAGAGCAGAGAGTAAAGCAATACAGAGCAACGTACATTTTCATCAAGAAGAAACTCTAGCAATAAATTGTCCATACATTTTTATAAAAGTAATTCTTGTCAACTTCTATTTCAAATGGTATGTGTGTGTTCTCAACATATCCCTGGTTAAGGGCTCCTGTTGCAAGTCTGGCTCTTGTAACAAAGGCGCTTCATGTTAGGATATATTAAACTCTCACTAGACGAGGATTTGAATGGAGGAATCATAATCACAACCTTTTTTCTTGCTAACAACTTTGCCTCAAATCGTCAATTATCAATCCCACTTTCTTACTCTAAAACAATAGTAAAGATTGAGTCTCCAGGTAACAGCCTACATTTCAGATAATTACAAGAATATAATATTTCACTTGGGAAACGCTGAATAAGCTCCCAGTTTATTCTAGATGTTCTACTAGGTCCTACAATAAAAGGAGGTTCCTACTGAGGGGCTCCTAATCCAGTGCTACCTGCTTTCAGAAACTTAAGAGTCGCTTCAGCAGTAGAAAGACAAAAAGATGTACTACCCAAGCACACTGTTCATGCTTGGAAAGCCTGACCTTGAGTCCCATCTCAATTAATTATGGGCTTTCTGATACCTTTATAAGTAATATGGGGAAATAATAATCTCCGTATTACATAAGATTGTTGTAAGCATCATGTGACAAGAATGATTTAAAACATCCTATAAATTGTTAAGCCTTACGGTGTATAACTAAGAGTGTGTGTATGGACAAACACATTTTTTTGTGTTTAATTACTTAGTTATATATACAGACAAGATCTGACAATTAATTTTTAAGCTTACTCTAGAAAAAGTGCTACCTACCTCATGGCTAAATATCACTATGGTCACCTTCAAAGTCCTTCCCCTTGACCATATGGTGACCATAATGATATTCAGCCATGAGGTGCACATATATAGCACTTTTTCTAAGAAGAATTTGCAAACTTAATTGTCAGATCACGTGTGATGACAGCTCTAATGGCCATTCCAGATTGTTACAAGAGAGTTGCAAAATTCCTCTGAAGGGTGGATGAGGTGCTGGAGTCAGTGCATAGCTTCCCTAGGGGAGTATCTCAAAGGAGTATAGTGATATTCCACAGTGAGGCATGTAGCACTCTTTCTAGAACAAGTTGTGAACTTAATTATCCCACCTTGCAATGAAGTAACACTACAGACTGTTTTACAGCATCAATTGTGGATGACATCCTGTTGTTAAGTGCCCTGCAAATTTTATTGTATTTAAGTTATATTATAAATGAGAGAGAAAGGGAATGTGGCTATATAATCATATCCATGTAAATATCTATCTATCTATCTATCTATCTATCTATCTATCATCTATCCCCCCCCACACACATATGTTTTATAATATAAAGTGCAAAAGAAATCAATATAAGCAGCAGGACAGTTCACTTACTTTGATCCACACCACGGTTGCATTCCTGCTGGCAGATATAGTGCATGATACAGGCAGGGTGTCACCAATCTGCTTGGTCACTTCCCCACTTGGGTTTAAGGACAAATCCAAATCTGTGAAGCAGAAAAATATGCTTTAAATATAAATTCCAAGAGTGAAAGACAGTAAAAATATTTTGGAAAAGAAAAAAGAAAAAAATCCTTCTTGACTGCATTTGAAAATTCAGAACTGATTTATATGACTGAAATGGGTGGACTGTAGCATAATCAGCAGACTTTTTCAAACCAGCCCTGAGACCAGTGAGGATAAGGGAATGGTCATTCTAATTGATTAATCGCCTATTTGCAGTTAACATGATTGATGTTTTGAGGGCATATAAATATTCCCCTTTGGTATACCACCTCGAGAAAAAAATCTGAAATCACTTCTGGAGGAAAATAAAGAAAGATGATGACTAAGTAATATGGTAAGAGGAGAGTAAGGCACAAATGTTGGAAAGTCAAACATATTTAAACAGCAGGTGATAAACTGAAAAACTGTGAGGTAGTCTATATGCCTCCCCAGAGGAAATTGACTATAGAAGCACATATATTTTTTAAAAAAATGCGATTCCATTTCTCATGCAATTGATATTTTAAATAAGATCTATTGTTAGGTACACAGTCAGCAGAAATCACTTCTTACAGAGTATAAATGCATCCGAGGCTACATAATCCTTCAGACGGAAACTAATTTCTATAAGAATCTTGCTGTCATAGTACGATCTATTTAAGGCAAATCCAAGCCAATTGAACAAACATTTACTGTACAGCTACTATGGCCCGAGCAATCACTGGGGAGCGGGGGGGCTGCCGAGGTGAATAATGAGCTTACAATTTAATGAGGTAGAGTACTATGCACTCAACTGACAATAACACATCACCCATGAGATCAGGACCTAGCAGCAAACCTGCTGCACTTAGGGACTCAGTAAGTATTTGTGGAAGATTAAAGACAGGCTACAAATGGAAGTACAAACAAAGACTTAAGGGAGTATAGCAAAAGAGCCAAACTGGGTTTTGAGGATGCAGCTGTAGGAGGCTCTGTATGTTTAAGACCCCTGATGGTCTTAAAACCATAAAAGGAGATGTTGGGGAAACTTTTGCCCTGTAAGCAAAGGCAAAGAGGGGACAGAAGCATGGCACATTCCCCAGTGGTGTGTGATTTGGTAGGAATGGTGAGAACTCACGGACGGGAAACCTATCCAGTTATTTGAGGCCCTAGTGCAAAGGTCCATGCATGGAGCTGGGCCTTGGCATTGCACTCCATGTTTCTCCTTGATTTTACGTGTTATTGCCTGCAGCCATTATTTTTCTTTATAATCATTGTGAGTCCATAATAGTTGTATGACATTACAGGGTAGGTGTTAAAGTTGGATACAGGCATACAGTGTGGATGAACCAAATCAGGACCCTTGGGGTGTCTATCACCTCGGGCATCTATGCAAACATCTTTCATGTTTGCCTTTCTTGTTAGACTGCAAGTACCACGAGAGTGGTGACCATGACTTGATCTGTCACTGCTGCACTCACAGCACCGACCACCGGGCAGCTTCTCAAGCACTCCTGCTCAGTGATTGAAGGGAAGCAGCGTTCTTTTACAGTTTCCCGTCAATATTAAACATGCATCATCACAGACAGAAGTGGAGATTCCTCAGAATATTTGCTTGAATTATCTTCAGGTAATTAGAAGCTCTTATTTCCTGAATAGGTAATTCGCCAGTGAGAAGACAAATGATTTTAAAGGATAATTAGGAACTTGAAAAGTTGTGATAAAAAATCTATGTGTGCGTGAATTGGCAAAAGAATACAAGTGGTTTCTTCAGCAAAGGGGCTGAATTTGCAGGCTGGGAATCTTTAGGAGAGGTCTATTCTACAAACACGTACAGGAATGGGATTGGGGTTTCTCTACTCCCTTCTTTCAGTCATCTATGGAAAGGATACACATCTTGACTTGGGAAATTAAACAAGCTATCAAAGATGAATGGACAAAACTAAGATTTTTATGCTTTTGTGTAATTTAGACTCAAATGCTGATTCACTTGCAATACTTTTTTTCAGTTTTTGGAAGAGCAATGGAGCCTTAAAACCTAATATTACAGTCTACCCATAAAAATCAAAATGCATTTAAATCTAATTAAATGCACCACCATCTGATTAAACTGTTACACATTTTGTGTAATTTCCCCCCATAATAGCTGATCATCTAGGTATTATGCGGTTTCCACCCAGTTTTTGGCTTTGTTATTCTGCTCTCTAACCCTCTTGCCTGATCTAGAAGTAATACAAATAAGACTCTCCCCTTATTTTAGAATTCCGTGTGCCTAATATCTCTTAAGCATCAGCACATCATACCATTGCTGGGCACTACCTATTGGTTATTAGCCCAAAGATGTCACGAACAGCGACATCAGAGCGCTCCCCCACAGGCAACTCTATCTGTTGGCTATAGTCCCTCACTTCATTATTTTATTTTTGTTCATGGAACAGGCTTGAATAAATGGTCCCATGACCAACTGGTCCTCGAAGGAAAAGTGACACTATTGTTACACTGAGAGGTCACTGCTTTTCCTCTAACTATCCCCTGATGGCAGAGACACTGAAAACCACAGGCCGTAAATATGGAACAAATAAAGAAATGGCCCAACTATAAACATTCCTTAACAGCCCTCTGTCTTCACAGGGCTCCTGAGGGTACACTTCAAACAAACATTCAAAAGCAACCATCTGTCTGTTTTATTCCCCAGAGTACCCCCTTGGATCACCCTCAAAGTTTGTGCTCCCTTTTCACATGTTTTTTAAACATTATGACTAGAGTGAAAGATTTAGAACCTAGAGTTTCAGGCAATGTCTAACACCTCTTGCTAGTCCATGGGGTTATTGAAGACCATGTCTGGAGGAAACCTTAATGAAGATACTCCTGGGTGCAAAGTACTTGTTAGAAAGTTTCTTCTATACTTTGAAGCAAGATGGACATTTGCCCAAAGCATGCTGTGAATTCTATTTTCACCAAGGTTTAGGGTGGACTAGTTTGTATCGGGTACCTCAATAATATGGACTGTCATGAATACACAATAAAGAACTGAAGTTAAGGGACTGTTTTCTAAGTAACTCTTGTAACTCTTTTTTGATCACACTGAGTATCTGGACATCAAAAGTAGATTAAAAGTTAATAAAAAGGTATGTTCAAAGCTATTCTGAAGAGATTTTGTTTCCAGAAATTTTCTATCTTTCTATCCAGAGTAAATTCAGTCACTAAGTAACTTTTAATGGTCTCTACTTCCTCTTCTTTTTTTTTTTTTTATTGAATGGTAACTATGTACATTATAATCTACTTCCTCTTCCTCAGAGTCTAGGGTCACTTTCTATTGCCTGGGTTAGGGTAATAATATTATACTGTAATAGAAAAAGTAATGAAAATGAAACTTAATCCACATTTTTCTAGGTCAGCCAGAAACTTCATGAATGTCAAGAATAACTAGATAGGTCTTAAATACATAATTTTTTAATGGTCCACTTGGATACTATTTATCCAAACCGATCTTATTATTTGTCCATTATTTATACACAAATGGAAGACATTTAGAAAGAAGATGGAAGGTTACCATTGCCAAAAGTTGTGTTTATCATATCCATGCAAGGTTTTAACATGGCTTCGAAATTTTGAACCAGTTGCCATTTACTTGAAAAGACAGCTACGATAGACTATTAGAGGCTGCCTTTGAAGTGAAGCTGGAAGGAGCAGGTGACTTACAGTGAACTGTGATGGCTGTTGAAGCAATCATGCTTTTTTTGTCTATCAGGGAGCATTTGTAGTCTCCTGTTGCGTTGCGCCTCACATCTGTCAATGTGTAAGTATTTGAGCTTCTTATTCCTTCGAGCTGTCCCTTTTGACAGAGGCAAAATGTCAGACAATTATACTCGGTAGGAAATAACAGTGAGGACAGTTGTATTTCTTGATGAAGATAGTGTTTTCTCAGATAAGGAAAAAAGGTAATGTGCTGCATTGATTGGACAAAAGAAGAACACAGTTTGTTATCAACAAATGATTCATGGAGAAGTAACTAAAATTTTGGTTCTAAGGAATTTGAGGAGCTAATTTATCTTGTATTGATGACATCTATTTTATTGACAGCATGGCTTCTGTTCGAGTTTTAAAGGAGATTTCTTTTAAACGGTCAATACTTCATTTTTATATTTATGCCTTGCCTAATTTGACAAAAAGATTTGAGGCAGCTTAAATTCCTTTCTTTAAAAGAAAAGATACCATATGTCTAAACAAAAAGGAAAGATAATAAGGAGGGCAAGTAAGGAAGAAGGAAGGAAGGAAGGAGAAGAGTGAAGAAGAGAGAAAGGGAGAAAGAAAAAGAGGGGAAAATAAAGAGAAAGAGAAAAGGAAAAACAACAAATTCAGATTAGGGAAAATATAAGTAGGAGAATGTCTTAATAAAAGAGATAACCAGGGGATACTATTGCTAAAGGCGATATGCAAATTTGGCTCTGTCATCCCCATAGCCAAGTGAAAACCTAATTAGTTAGTTTCAAAATTTCCGTTTGCAAATGAGACAAAAACAGGATGGCAATTTATTAGCAGAAATGGAGTTTTCTGTAACTATGTAAGTCTAATAGAAATTATTCATTCTACTCTTCTGAATAACGTGGTGAAGGACATTCTTAAATTTTGCTGAGACATTCAGTGGATAAAAATCATAAACACATTCTTGCAGTAGACGCAGAATTGAGTTGTCTATGGCTTCGCTCAAGGTGACGGTCACATCAAATACCAAGCCACAGAAGAACACACCAAGTATCCTCAGACAGAACTCTCTCCTCATTTGGCTCCATATTATGGCATCCAGAACATATCCTAGAGGAATTTTCCCAAGCGTCCTCCATGCATATCATTACTTTTAGTGAGGATTCGGATAAAAGTTGAGACACTGGTGCTTCAAAATTATAAAAGATAAGAAAGAGCCCCTGACATTCATTATTCCATCAAGCAAAAGACAAGATGTGACAGGACGATTTTGACTTCAGAGGATCAGACATGCGCTCAGGGTGACACCATAGGTAGATTTAGAATCCACATCCGACCATTCACTGTCCTCTGTTTTCATTTTGTTATCTGCTTCTGAAGGGCAGATGCTTAGAGCTTATTTGAATAATCAAATTCTGGTTTTTGCACTTATGGTTTCTTCTGGGGAAGTTTTCTGTTTTCTGTTTTTTGTTTTTGCTTTTCTCTTTGCCTTGAAATCTCTCAACAACCAAAAAAAAAAAGGCAAGAAAATTGGCAGGTGCCAAGAAAACTTTCACAAGAGATTCCCTAGGAAGTGGGTTTTTCTCCCACTTACTCGACCCACGTATGCACAATTCTTATATCACCCAAAAGTCAGCCAACAGGACAAAATGATAGTAGTTGAGCTCTAGGAAGACTTAAACACTTACCGGCAAGTAAAACAAAAACTCCTCAGGAGGAGGGTTGCCATTCCCTAAGCATTTCAGAGTGATGTTGTCCCCTTCTTTGATGGCAGTTTTTGGTGGGAGCACTTGTATTGTCACCTGCTCGGTAGGATCTGCAAGAGTCCCAGACACAGTTAGCTACTTTATTAAGCACCAAATTCCTCTGTGCATACAATGTCATGACTAAATTATACACAATTTTCTTGAGAAGTTAGGAATGGTAATTACTTAAATGTATCTTTTTGGAGAAAGATTGAAGTTAACAGCCACTTGCTACACCAAGTACTATTCTTCGTTAGAGCAAACTGTAAGGAAACCCTGTTGCATTAAAATCAATTTCTTCTTGGAAAATGTGTCTAACTGAGGTAGGAGTAACCATAATTATTTTATGTGTAAGACCAGTAGGAAAAATCTCACAGTATGATTTTATTATGAGGAAATGAAGTATCTTATATGCGTCTTAAAGTTTGCAAAGGCAAAGTCACCTAGTAAAGTAGCTAAAGCTCTGAGACACACTGTTGTATTCGTACTACATAATTATATCTTATATTAGATTTTAGAGATAGACTTGAGTTAAACAAGACCAGCAAAGATTTGGCATGAGGGAGAGTAGATCTACTCTCAAAAGACAAACCTTATGAACAGAGGGAGACCCTTAACACAGACAATGGGATTTCAAATGTATTGTAATTCTGTCCTGTTCACTGGAGCCAAGATGCATCTTTTCATTCTGTTCTGTTCAGATTTATGGAGACAATAGGGCTAAAGGGTATTCTTTAGGACAGAGTCTGGCTCGACTGCAGAATGCTAAAGAAATTAAAGGCTGAGTACAGTGAACCACAACTAGCAAATAGGAAATAAAAGAGGGGGTGGTGGCAGTTATAAATGACCCACTTCCTAACTTATCCATCTGTTGAACAGCAGAATGATACGATGAACCATGAATTTTGAAATCATATGATGCAAAGAGCTTTTTCTTTGAGTGAACATTTTCCACAAGACTTAATAACTATTGAAATATATGTCTGTTTCAAACCAGTGGCAGCAAGAATTATCTACAAAGAACTTTTTTGTTGTTAGCTAATACAGTGAAACAAATAAAAGGGTAGTTTGGAGGGCTTTTTTTTTTATATCTCTTGTGGTCACTTATTTATTTTTCTACAATTAAAGTGCAGAATAAAACCTTAGGAGAGTTATTGTAAATTGCTTCTCTGCCTTTTCTCTAGGAAAAGGCATCTCTGAGTATTTGCCCAGAGCATTCTGAGGCTAAACAGCGATTTGGTTTAATAAACTTCTACTTTGTTTTTCTAGATTTGCCTGAGGTAGTTTCCCAAGCAGCAGTTTCTAGTAAAGTCGGAATGTGAGTCAAGTCTGATTCTGGGGCTCCACGGACCTTCCATTTCCGGCCTCTCTCACTCCCTTACCTGGTCCTCCTCTAACATGCAGGTTTGATCACATCATGTCACATGTCTCTGATCAAGGCTGATCAAGCCAGGGATCCAGTCTGTCTGACTTCCTATATTTCAAAACTCCCCTTCCTTGCATTCCTTTTTCAAGTCTCCACACAGTTAAAGAACTAATCTGTCACCAAAGGGTTAAGACACCACGTGTGGTGTGTTTGAAACACCCTCAGGATGTCTGGAACACACCTCCAGGATCCCCTGCTCTCCCTCTCCTCTGGCTTTGGAGTTTACTCGGCCTGTAGTGACCCCCTCGCTGTGCCCATTACTCCGCCCTTCTTTGTCTTCTCCTATCCACTTAATCACTAAGTCTTGATGATCAGTACTTCATAGTACGTTTTGTATCTGATTCTCACTTCTGTTCCCACTATCACCTCTCTAGCCCGTGCCCGAATCGACCTCCACCTGCCATCACATTTCATTTGATTCCTGGCCTTGAGTCTCCCTACTTTCTGTTCCTTTATTTATTTATTTATTTTGCAGTTTTTGGCTGGGGCTGGGTTTGAATCCACCACCTCCGGTAGGTATATGGGGCTGGCACCCTACTCCTTTAAGCCACAGGCACTGCCCTTTCTGTTCCTTTATAAATATATTTCCTTTGATTCATTTTCCTGAAGGAGTGCTTGGAATATTAAAATTATATTCAAAATCCTTCAAACATTCTTAATACATAAAGGTTCCAAATAAAAACAATTTGAAAATTGGTATCTATAGCTTGGCTTGAACCTAGCGTAAGTGATCTTATAGTTCACTACTCTACACAATCCGTACTCTACATAATAACCAAGAGTCTACTCAAATTTCCTGCCTTCCATCTGTCCATTTATCCTTCTGTACAGTCATTTATCTGTTTGTTTAGCATCTATTTTGTGCAAGCAGCAAGTGCTGGAATTACAAAGTTGAAAACAGCTTATTTCCTGCCTCGATGAACCTATTTATGAAGACACTAAAGTTGTCACTGAGAAATTTTAATCACAGCAATAAAACACTGTCACGTTTGTGCTTTAGAAAAACATTTCTGCCAGCGGCTTGAGGGGCAGTTTGGGGATGAGCAGATAGGAGGAATAATATTTCGGAATTCACTAAAGAAAGATAGGCAGTAAGAAATGAGGTCATAAACTTAGGCAGCGCCAGAAGGCAGAAAACAGATGAACACAAAATTAAAGAGTTAGATTCTCAAAAACTTCATTACTGATTGAATATGGTAAGGAGGGAACAGATTAGTGTGTCTCGTTCTCAAGTTTTCTCACGATAAACTTATCTTCTATTTTTTCTTGAATTTACTCTTCTGTCCTTCCCATTGAACTCTCTGCCTCTCTCAAAGTTTTCCTAGAGCAACGCTGCCACAAGTGTGGTGCTCAGACGAGCAGCTTTAGCATCACTGGGAAATTTGTCATAAACGTACAGAATCAAACAACTCTTCACACCGACTGGATCAGGAACTCAAGGGAGAGGGCCAGCACTTCGTGTCCTACTCAGTCCTTCATGGTTTTCTGATGTGCAATAGCATTTGAGGATCCCTCTCATAGAGCACCTGATCTTTCAGACTCTACAGAGTCCCTGAGGCACTTGCCACCTTTCATCGACTTTCCCTTCTAAGTATCTTGTTTTTCAGCAAACTCCTTGAACGTCAAGACTAGGTCAAACCTCTTTGTGTCTTCACCCTGAATCCCAGCACTACACACATTGTGCTTTCTCAAAAGCCATGGCAAGTGGACCCTGCACGGCCAGCACGGTCATATCGTCTCTTAAACATTCAAGGATCGATTTCTCTGCCTACCCACCTCCACACGTCAGCCACTCACACATACTCTTGCTTTTTCCCATGTCAATTCCACAATTCTTTTGGCTTATCTTAATCTAATCTGTCTTATAGCCCTGCATTTACACCGACATGGTTTATTTCCAATTGAATATATTGAACAGAAAGATTTCCACATTCTATTTTTACTTAAAGAAATAACAGTTTGATGTTAGATAAGTTATACATGATGAAATATTCTAATTTCTTACTTCCCCCTCCCTTTTTTTTAGTTTCAGGTTCATGTGAGAGTACAAACAACTAGGTTATGATATTTGCATTTTTAAAAATTTTTTTTGGTTATTATTTATTTATTTATTTTGGCTGGGGCTGGGTTTGAACCTACCACCTCTGGCATATGGTGCTGGCACCCTACTCCTTTGAGCCACAGGTGCCACCCGATATTTGCATTTGTTAGGTAGAGTTTGTCTGATAGTTGTGTCCCACACCCAAGAGGTGTGCCATATACCCTTACAGTGTGCCCATTACGTGGGAACACACCAATCCTCTCACCTCCCCCTTCTCTCTTCCCTGTTCCTCCTCCCCACAACTTGAATTGGTAGATGCCTAGTAACGGGATTGAGGGATGACATAGGAGGTTTACTTTGAGTACTTTGAGGATTCTCCATACTTCTTTTCAAAGAGTCTGTATTAGTTGGCAGTCCCATCAACTCTGAAAAACTGTTTCCCTTTCTCCACATCCACACCAGCATCTGCAGCTTTGGGACTTTTTTTTTTTTTTTGAGACAGAGCCTCAAGCTGTCCCCCTGGGTAGTGTGCCGTGGCTTCACAGCTCACAGCAACCTCCAACTCCTGGGCTCAAGTGAGTCTCCTGCCTCAGCCTCTCGAGTAGCTGGGACCACACACTGCACCCACCACAACACTCAGCTATTTTTTATTTGTAGCCGTCATTGCTGTTTGGCAGGTCCGTGCTGGATTTGAATCTGATACCTTAGGTGTATGTGGCTGGCGCCTTAGCCACTTGAGCCACAGGCACTGAGCCGGCTTTGGGACTTTTGTGATGTGGGCTAGTCTCACTGGGGTTAGGTGACATCTCAGTGATTTCCTGTTTTTAAATCAGGTTGAAACTTATTTACCTAGTTTAAGGCAAAGCAAACCCTTAATATTAGGGTAAGTTTGGAATTTCAGTTTTGTTCCCAAATAAGATTTTTGCCTTATGGCACCAAAGTAGAAATATATGTGGATGAAGTAAAATTTTCCAAAGGCTCAGAAAATATTTGTGCCTTTTTTTCCAGAAGTGATGTAGAAGTACTAGGTTATTCTAGAACACAAAGCAACTTTTAAGAATTTTTTGATTCATTTTAAATATTAATTAAAAAAATCCTTTATTGCATTTCTCCCCTGTAAAATCTCCAGCTCTTATGTTTATGTAGTGATCATGGTCACACAGTAATGGCAGCAGTACTTAATACCGAGCATTTAATGTGTGATGCAATGAGTTATTTTAGATTTGTGATTTTACTTGATCTCTATAACAAGACTACATGTTGGATATTATCTTTTTTCATTCAACATAAGAAAACTGAGATCTAGTGTTAATTAAGCTACTTTTAAAGCAAACACAGTAATTGACAGCACTGAGCCTGGAACACCAGCATCTTTGTTTCTCATCATTGGGTTATGTTGGCAGCTGTCTTACAAGGAAGAACAGCACAATGGAGGAGCTGCTGTTCCCATTTCTATAGCTAGTTTAGGGCGAGTCATTGGGCCTCACTTTAATGCTAAGTAAACAATGGTGTTAGAACAGGTGACCACAGAGATTCCTTTGCATTCTAATATTTTGTTTCAAATCTATGCTGTAGCTAACAACAGCAGCTTAGAGTACAACATTCTAAGTCAAGAAATTGATCTCATTATTTAAATAAATCTCTTCATTAAAACAGTAATCCCTTATTTAGAAAGCCAGTCAGTCATAAGTCGTATTTGTCTATTAGTCATTCAGAAAGTGATCGGAAGGTACTTTGAGTTTTTAAAATATGCATAGCACTGTGCCAGGGCTGAGACTACCAGAAGGAACTGACCAAGTTAAAAATTTTATCTTTAAGGAACTTAACATCTAGCAGAATACAAAAGAGTTGCTTATAAATCAGAGAATGAAAGATCTTATAAAATGAACAAGCATTTATTCTATAGGTTTCACAAGGAAGTAGTGATTATTTGGTGCCATGGATACAGGGTTGGGGTTGGAAGCAGAATTCAAAGAGCAATTGCATTGGGACTTTCAAGATTATTAGCATTTGAATATTATTTCCAATACATTAAATTACATGATTAGATATTGAGTTACTTACAGTAAATGTCAAAGACGGCTTGTTCAGAATGAACTGTTTTCTGTCCAGTTGGTCCATAATATGTCACCGAGCAAGTGAATGGCACTTGTATATCAGCCTTGGTCGTCTTGTACTCCAGGGATGAAGTCATAGTATAGAGCTGAGTAACTGGGTCCATTTGCTTTGTAAAAATTATGACCACCGCTTGAAGAAGATAAAGAAGGCTAATGATAGGATCTTTCGCTGGACAACCATAAGCTGAATTAAATATCACAACACCTTTGAGAAGTGGCTTTGTCCTTCTAACTGTATTTAATGGTAGAGAGAATTGACAGGCAGGGAGGTATGATGTCTTTTCAAAACCATAAATCAGAGACACAAACAGAAATAGATTCCTGGAATCTCATCTCCCACTTACTTTAATTAACTTCTAGAACATGCCATATACAGAAGTAATTTTCTCTGCTCTCTTTTTTTTTTTACATAAGTATAACAAATGATATTTAAATAAATTGCTTAATAATTTAGTGGATATATAACAATGCATAGAGTCATAGATCAGAAGAGGCAGCACACCTAGATCCTAGATATTTTAAAGAATGCCCAGACAAGAGAAAATCAAAACAGGTGGTCTGAATTTCTTGCCTGCCTCATACCCACCTCCTTCAAGGGGTTGCAGCACTCTGCCATTTCGGTACCATGTGATGTTGCCATCTGGATAGCTGTCCTTTGAAATGCAGTCACCCAACTGCAAAGTAAAAAGGAAATGTTATTACCTTTGTTCAATCAGGAAAAGCCAGTTTGGCAGCCTCAGAATTCTCAGGCAATGAAAAGTTATTCCAAAGATTTCTTGACCTGTGTATTTTTTAACACTAAGGAATGAATACATGTTCTCTAGTACAAAAACAAATGTCTTTTGCTTAAAAATACAGTCTTTCTCATTTTGGTGCAATAGATGCTTCCACTACATGAATTTGTATCCATTTAGAAGCATTACTAACTTTATTTTGAAACTATTTGTTTTTAACATGAAATAATGTATTATGACTATATTAATATTAATTATTACCAGCTTTTAGAGATCTTCATGCACAAGAATCATTTGCAATGTTAAGGGGAAGATCCAGGTCTTCCTCTCTGGATTCATAACACTATATTTTAGACTATACAGATATACTTAGCATGATAACCTCCATCACTTTCTTCAACACATTTCTATTTTAATGTTCAGTGTTTACCAAATAATATTATGCAAGAACATTTAATCTGACTCAAAGAACTTTAAACTTGGGTTCCCCCTCCTCCGATTCTGTTTTGGAAAACTGAGATATTTTAGTTAGTGAAGATGAGAGTATTATTTAATTGATATGCCCAAATACGGAGCTCCACTTTCCACCTTCCATGCACACTTCTGCGAATGGGATTGCTCAGATCTGATCTTCTCACATGTTACTTCAACCTTTCAGTTCTTTAATTTGCCAGTGAAGCCCAAACTCCCTACATGACATATGCAACCTGTCACGGTCCAGCCTCTTTTCACCTCTCTAGGTTTACCCCTTACTGAACTTTCTTCCTTTTTGTCTTGGCACCCAGAGTTTCAGCACTGCTGAACCTTGCAGGTTCCTAAACATACCATCCTCCTTCATGTCCTGTTATTTGGTACTGTTGGAAAGCCCTTTTCATCTTTGGCCTGGAGGAAATCTACTCACCTTATACGTCTCTATAATCCAGTTTATTGAAATAAGAAAGACTTCCCTTTTGAAATGACCCCATCTTCCTTGATGTCCCTTTGGTTACAAGAGAAAGGGGTCACAATGTCCTCCTTGTGCTGTGTGCATACCTTCTGACTGGCACCTGCAACACTGTCAACTCCACAATAGCAAAGTCTATTTCATCTGCTCTGACATCAGCAGCCAAAAGAAGACACTTAACACTAAACCCAGTACAAGTAGCAATCAAATCAATAATTGGCTTGATTTAAGCATTCCACATTGTATACCAAATCATTACATTGTACCCCATAAGTGTATATAGTTATCATTTAATAAAAAATTAAATTAGAAAAACCCAAATCTTACCTTTTTTAGCTGCTCTGTCTCAAGAAACGGTGCCTTGTTTACAATTTCAGGTTTAGATGGTTGCTCTAAAGTTAAGAAGAGACAGGATTTAAGCCCACGTGGAAGGAAACAAAGACATATCTGATTTGGTTTATAGCAACTGTAATTCATTTATCCTAAACGTGCAGTAGAATGAAAATAGACTTCACCAGACAATCTGGATTTAGGCAATCTGGCAGGTCTACCCCTTCTAAATATTTGTTTATTATCATAAATAGTACTTTCAGTGCTTATAACTCCTCAGAATAAAATATCTATAGTAGTTTCTAGATGTTTTATATGTGGTGAATATGGATATGATAGCGAAACAGAGATTAATGTACTGTATTGAATATATTATTTCAATTGATTACTATGAGCATTTTATACTTATCGGGAACTTCCAACTCATTAAGTGAAGATGTTATTTTACATGAATCAGAATCACAAAGTTACTTGCTTAAAATATGGTTTTCTAAGCCCATAGTGGCCTACTGAAACTGGGGAAAATGCCATAAATTTAAATTTTTAACAAGTTCCTAGGAGTTCTTGGGCAGAACAAAGTTGAAGACACATTATTCTAATATATGGAAAATAGAAAAATAGTTAAGAAACATTGAAGCCCAAATTTTCTAAATAGCTCAAAGTCTATCTCTTAAGTCACAATATGAAGCTATAAGAATATTTTTTTCAAATTTGGAAGCTGATAGGATGGGCAGAAACATTTTGAATACATGAAATTTCCATAACCAGAAATTCTACTAGAAGCTTCAAGAGCAATTTCTTATTTTACAAATTTTAAGTTATTTTGTTCATAGCTCCTGTTTTCTATAGTTGATGGGTTTTGTGCTCCAACAATTACTGTACAGAAAACACATATCATTAATATCTCATTGTCACTGATTTTTGTGAGTTGCATGGACCAAAAATATTTTATTTTCATGTAAAGACACAACCGGATTTTTTTCTTGGGTAGTCATATTGTGTATCACCTCTGATATTTTTTAATTTTGATTAAAACACTAAACTAAATTTTTTTTAATGATGATTACTCAATTTGGAATTAAGTTATCAGACAGGTTACCTGCTCAGACCATTATAAAAAACCAAGAAAATTGACAAAAAGTGTTTGGGGTAGCAAAATGGAGACCAAAAGACTCTATTAAAAAATGTACCTTCTTCAGGTTAATGTCTAGAGTTCGTTTCTTTTTTTGTAAGTATGTTTCATATCAGAAATCAGAATAATGAATAGCACTAATAATTCCTTGTATGTATTGAATTCATGAACTTTAATTATAGGAGGCCCTATTTACTATCAATTCCTGGAATATAATTCCACTAATACAATTTTCACAATGATGATTATCTAGTTTCCAAATGCGCTGATTGGAAGCAAAGCATAGGGGAGACAGAATAAGAAAAAAATAAATACAGAAGAATAGAAACGCAGAGATAAATAAAACAGAGATAATTAATATTAACACAAACAGTAAGTGACTGAACTGACCCCCTGATTATATGAAGGGAAACAAAAAATTATAAAAAACTGACCCCAAAAAACCCCTCAAAGTGGACACCAGTTTCTGGGAAACTTATGGTGTGTGGGGTTAAAGTCTTCAATGTTATCAGTAAACCTTGATTTTGACACCGTTATAATGCTTATAAACTATTTGATGTTTGAGTCAACATAATCCCACATCTTTTTGCTTATCAATGAATTATTAATAAAATATTGAATTCTATTTGGAATCTCTTTTTCTACAAGGCAATATCTAATAAATTTGAAAGAGAAAGACATCAAAATATTTAAATAAAAGAAAAATTCATGGAGCTTATGTAAGTAAGCCAAATTTTTGGAAACTAAAATTAGTTTTGGTGACATCCTTTCTGAAAGCTCAATAGACATAGGATATTAAACTCATTTACATGTCCAAGAGTTAAAAATAACAGGGAAAAAAGGACAAATAGTGCTTAGTTTCTCCTCCAATAGTTTTATGTCTGAAATATGTGAAGATATTTGATAATTTCCTAAATAAATTTAGGTTCTAATTACAAAGAGTTGATGAGAAGCTTTGCCAAGTTTCACTACTTTCCAGTTCACCAAAGTGAGATATCAAAATAGCTGGGCACACATTCACTTTCTCTGATATCAACTGTATACTTCTATTGATTTGTAAATCCTGTGTTTTATCAATGCACACACAACCATAAACCCTTGGACTATACATGTGGTCAGGTGTATTTCTTTTCCACAAATGTTTTATGTGAAATAAAACTATAGCAAACCCAGGAAACTCAATAAAAGGATGATTAAAGTTCAGTCCTCTTTACATAATGACTTATCTTTCTATTGGAAAGAGAAAGTGTAAGAGGGAGTATTGAACATAATGATAATATCTATTCCATTTGCTTGAGTTCACTTCTCCTTAAACTTTTGTTTCAAACCCTCTATATTAACTACATATTTTGTATGTAATTTTCTATTACGTTGTAACAATTGATGGCTATTAGTTCAAGGGCTATAAAAGTGGACATCTACTATTTTAGCAAAATTGCCTATTGATTCTAAAGTGGTTTTTTTTAAATTTATATGAATTATATCTTAATAGGATTCAAGGATTCGTAACCAATTGAAAGGAAAAGAAATGTCACAAATTTACATACATTATTAAAGTACTTTTAGTCAAGAGCACTAATTTAAGCCCAATTTTTCTTTTGGACATTCTTGACTATTTCCTTAAATCACTCAACTGAATATTTATCAAATGGGAGAGCCGTGCTTTCATTCATTTCCCTCCTTTTTGCTGACTTGCCTCTTGTAAGTGCAGTATTAGGAGCTATATTATCATAAGGCCACAGTATTCCAGGTTAAAATTATAAAATAGGAAGAATAAAAAAAAGTTTGCTGTTACTTTCCAGGGGTGGGTGTTTATAGTGGAGGGAGGGGCTGACTTGAATTCAGGGCAGCTTGTGCCAGTGTCTATACAAATGGCATACCATGTTAAGGCGTAAATGAATTTCTTTCTTAACAAAATAAATTGTAGAGTTTTCACTAATATCCCTAGGGTTTTTATCATATATAATTAAAGGCTAAGCTACATTTAATATTTAGTGCAACTTGAAACATTTTATAAATCACTTTACTTTCCTCTCTACTTGGCTTTTTGTTTTAGTTAGCTAGGGAATTATTTGGGAGATTCTTATACTGGGGAAGAAAGAAACTGTGGTAAGGGGATTGGGGGTGTTTAGGGAGAAATATACTAAACTAGGTATCTCCTTTGGCTCTACTACCATACCTATTATTCGTGAGTGCTATGAACATGACCCTTCCGAGAAACTAAAAATCAACTACCAAGCAAAAGCTGTATTTTTTTGCCATCTCACAGCCAGTGTAAGGAAGGCAAAGAAGCTTTACATAACACACAGGGTACTCGCATTACCATCAAAAGCCACAGACAGAGCCTGAGGGACATAGTGAGACCTTGTCTCTAGAAAAAGTAAGAAAAATTAGCCATGGGTAGTGGCACATGCCTGTAGTCCCAGCTAGCAGGAGTTCGAGGCTGCGGTGAGCTAAGAATCCCATCACTGCACTCTAGTCTGGCTGGAGACAGCAAGTCTGTCTCAAAACAAGCAAACAAAGCAACACACAGACAAGGAGGGTAGCTCAGCTCAATAAGAGAGAAGAGGAGGAGAAGCAGAACCACGCGGGTTTTGTCGACTCCGAGAACTCTCCCCAGTGCTCTGTCAGCATCCACCCCTCCCAGACCATGAGGTATTTACGCAAACTATTGTGTCCACGGAGCCAGGATATATTTCTCTCTCTCCGCATGAGATGAGAAAACAGTATTTCCTATAGTGAAAGAATCAAAATGAAAGACATAGTATAGTTTTCATTTGTGAAACAGTCGTTTTCTGTTTCTTCCTCTTCCCCCTGGCCCTCCCCCCAAATTTGCTTTTGGGGTACAGACTTTGAGGAGGGAGGTGGGAGGAGAGATTGGCAGTCTGATAAAGCATGGGTAACAGTACCCAAACGAAAGGTAGCCACGACAAAGCTCGGAGACATCTCTGTGTGAAGCCGACAGGCACAGCCCATGACCTTGAGGAGAATGGGCACTCAGGCCCATCAGCTCCTGTGTCCGGGGACAGCCCCCCGCCATACCACAGAGCCCCGCCGGAGCAGGAGATCCGGCAGATTCACGCGGATTGCGGTTCCACATGCTTTATTAGAGCTGGAGCTTCCCTACTCCACCCCCCCCCCATTAACACATTATCGTGAAAAGCTTTGAAATATGGAATGGAAAGAATTCTAGTTAATCAAGTAGAAGCAGCACCTCACCTCCTCATCCCGCCTCATTAGCTCCTGGAGAGGGTGGGAAAACCTCCCGTCTAATCCCAAGTGTTCATTTTAGTCATAGAGGGAACCTTCACCCCAGACTGGTGAATGACTTGCCCAGGGTCAGAACTGACAAGCAGATCTGACCAATCAAGGTCTTCTGGTGAGCAGCTCAGTGATTTTCCATTCACCACCCCTGGCCATCTGGCTCTCTGGGGACCCATTGGACCTCTGTGCCTTTTGGACAAGTATGAGTATGTGGGATCTTTTCAAGGTCCACACTTGCTTCTGAATGGTTTTATTAACCCTAAGTATGCGTTACACACAAACACTTTGATTTCGATGCAATTCAGCTGCACACACACACAGAGACACCCCCACCTACACACAACCGCTTCGTGGTGAGAAAGCAGGCCACGGATCTGGATATGGGCTAGTTTCCAGGCCTGAGTTCTTGTATCTGAGATATGGCCTGAAACTACACAAACAAACCTATACGAAGGGAAATCAAGTCATAACTCGGGATCTAGGGCGAGGAAAGGCAGTTGGACTTTGCCATGCGACTGGTAACAAGCAGCAGGCTGATCTGAGATTGGCTCCCCCACCACGCTCAGTTCTGCTGTCCACGGTGGACGTTGCTAGGTTACTCAACAGAGGGAAACAGAGGACGGATTGACGAGCTTAGTGACTCTTGAGTGACTGCAATCCATACATGCAGAGAATAAAAGTCTGCCTGTCACAGCTGCTTTTTGCTTCACAGAAAGTGACCCAAAGTAAATTCATTAAAAAAAAGGCAAAGCCCCTATATGCCCCTGTAAACAGTGTCTTTATGACTAACTATGCTGTTCATTTCCCTGCATTGGGAGGGGCTCGCAGTTTCTTACTAAACATCGTTTTCAAGAATGTGTAACTTGTCTATGTAAATTCTCCCTGGCCCACAGCCTGGAATGCAAATTCCGTTTCTGAGAATCACTTTGTTTTCAACCACATTCAAAAGAGAGGAGGGCAGGGGGTGCCCGCAGAATGTGTGGGGTGTGAGTTTGTTTTCACCACCATCGAAATTCTCTGTATTCCAAAATGGCTTACGTATTTTATTAAATTAGATTATGTGTAATTTTTTTCAGGTCTCTGTATGGCAGTTTATTTTTTTGAAGGATAATAATCTGAGTAATACTACAAGCGATATTCTAAAGGGAACACCTTGAATTTTCTCAAATTCCTCATGTTCTACTTTGATATTTGGTAATTTTAACACAGTGAAAAAGAACCATTACAATGACAAATAGATACAAATATCCCTGAAGGTGCTTTAACTTAATCTTGGTACCTATGGTGGTATAATAGTGATGTCTGGTTCTATTTAAGCCATCTTCACCTATCCTCAAAAAATGCTTGGTCGCTGTCCTTTCAAAAAGGCATGCTAAGCAGTGCACATCCACCTTCCTAATAACATGGAAGCAAAATAAAAGAAAGCCAAGAAAAATTACATAGATCATTGGTAAGTACAAGAAGCAGATTATTGGATGTGTTTTATGGAAATGGGCGTGACTGCAAACGCTTGCTATTTGGTTCCATTCATAAAATGAGGGAGAAATGTGAATGGTTTCTGGAAAATGCCTTCTAAGCTGAAAGGTAATCAGCTGAGAACATGTAACATGTTCTTACAAGGTTCTTCCGAGAACAAAGGTTTCCTTTGCGAGGATAAGCACTCTTGGAATCTGTATCATGAGCCCGCAGGATCTTTGAAGTCCATGTAGATACTTAAGGGATAGACCGGCTTCCTTAGGTGCATACAAGAGGAACAGGCAAAATCCTAGGTAACTGGATGTAGTTGGAAGCCCCTCTGGGTTCCTGGATTCCCTAGTTATTTTAATAATTTCTAGGTGCAGATGAAAAGTGAGACCTGCTCCCCTAATTAAAAAAGGCTGGCTTTCTGAAACTTCAAGACCTGTTTTTTTTTTTTTTTTCTCGTATAATTCTTAAAATATTGTAATGTAACTGTGGTTGGGCTTTCTATTTGAAATTTAACAGATGAAATACCTTAATTATAACTGAAGCTATTCACTTGCATAGCTATTCGCACAGTATATTACTAGGCAGAGTCACTTTGCCATAGAAACTACAGTAAATTCTCCTTGTTTCGTCCATAGTTTCCTCCCTCCATCCCTACCCTCCTCTCTTCCCTTGGTGTATCTCATGGACACGTTCAAGGGCTGGTTTAGCTTTTTAGGATAATTTTCTAATCTAAGTGAACACTTTGAAATCTAAATCAATAAGTGTTAAAGGTCAGGATGGAGATACAGCTGTTTAAGATGTCTCTATATCTATGAATACACATATAAAAAGCTTAGATGTTTAAGTCACAAGACAGTTTGAATTTGCCCACATTGTATTGTTTCATATATCAAAATGGCGATTTCCCGTGGTTCAGTCTAACATATGTATGTATACGTACGACAAGCGTGATAATATATGTATCATGTAACTATGTATTTATTGGACAACATAAATGTGTAAATGTCAGACCACTTCAGATCCCAGGTTAGTTACTGCTAACAGTACTTTATACTTCAGGAGATTTCTCTTTTAATTTATTTTTTTCCCTTTGGTGACAGCTCCTGTTTCATTGTATTTTAAATAAAAATAACAATTTTTTTTTTCTTTTAGAAACAAAATCCTCCTCTTTCCCCTGGGCTAGAGTGCAGTGATGTTACCATAGCTCTCTGCAACTTCAAAGTCCCGGGCTCAAAGGATCACCCCGTACCACCATGCCTGTCTAATAAAGGAAATTCTTATGTGACAAAACAAGAGAAAATATTGTTTTAGTTCCTCATCGCAAATCTCCTGTTTGAATTTCAGAATTTTTGTTTTCCTTGCTGGTAACACGTATGAGCAAAATGAAGATCTCTCCAAGTCTCCCTGCACAGCCGCCTCCTGCAGAGACCCTGCGGAGACCGTATTCCAGCACGTCCTCTCACACAGCGGTTACACCACGAACTACTTACTGAACACCTTGACAACTGTAGGTGCCTCAAACACGTTGTCTTCGGTCACCAGCATGCACACAAATCTCCTTTCGTCACTGATCCTTGCGTGACTGACAGACAAAGTGTAGTTTTCAGAGAGGCTCAATCTGTCTTTGTACTCTGGCACATCGTCAAACTGCACGCTCTTCTTCGTAGAGGATCTGAAGGCAATAAATACTGGGGAGCCGTCAGGCTTCTCCTAAACATGAAAATAATCACAGACATTAAAGCAAGCATACTCACAATGTTACCGGGTTATGTCCAGGATAACAATATTTCCTTGGCCAATCTCTGTACTTTTTGTTCAAGAAGAAAGCTTCACATAAAGATAAAGAGCCTCCACAGTTGACTACTTTCCACCACTGACCACTTCCTTAAGTTGACTAATATTCAGAGACTGGACGTGCACCACATGTCCATATCAGTACAGTAAGTCCCGTTCCTTACATCGACCACCTCTGCCTGTGGACCAGTTTGTTACAAGTGCCTTGGTGGTCGACTTACAGAGGTTCTACTGTATTTGGTTACAGAAAATGACTCCTCATAAGAAGAGAAGCATAAGTTCTTACACAGGTATTGGTTTAAAGGTGTTAAAAATGAATGGACAAAACTGTACGAATCTGAGCTTTTCTCGCACCAGCAGGACAGAATTAGAGACTGTTTTGAAACTGACAATGCATGGTATTATGTTTAATATAAAATGGAGAGTATATATAAAACCAACCCTACAAGTATACCAGAGGATGTTCAGATAACCATCACAGCACTACATGAACTGCAAACACTGGTTTAGATATCCTGGGTAAATATCTTTGGACTATTCTGTACTTTAATCCACATGCTTTAAATGTCTACACCTTTCAACCGAAACTGAGGTAGCTGATCTTTACACAGGACATAGTTTAATCAGTCTTCATGGAGAGGCAGTATTTACCCTCATAAAACCATCATGTCCCTTAAGCAATAGAATCAGATTAACCATTGCAATCCATTGTTTTGCTGTCTGAGTCACAAAACACAGTTCAAAAGGCTTTCATAGAAAAATTGGTCATCAAAGCAAGATATAGTTTAGTATATACAACAGCATGGAGACATAAGATGCATTTCTTCCTTGGGTACCACAAAAATTCTCTTACCTAACAAGAAATAAAATCTAAAGTTGGGGGCAATCCTTCCTTTTCTTACCTCATAAGGTGTTTGAGGTGTTTGAGAATACAAAATATGTAAACACATTAAAGTATATGGCACGTGTTAAGGTTCTATGGGGGCTTAGATTTTAGAAATTGTAATCTGAATATTGATTACTAAGTTTATCTTGGAGTCCAAAAAACTAGTTGCTTAAATATCAGAAAGTACCAGTAATATTCTTCTTAAATATTTTTGATTTATCACAGGTTTACAATGTGGATCCTTGCCTTAAATCATCCCTTCATTATGGGAAAGTACGTTAGACCACGAACTTAGATTTCTATATTCATTCTCTTATGACATAAATTACCGTTATTAATTTTTGAGCACTTAACTTTACGGCAGGTGCTTTCTTTAGGCTTCCTCTGCTGTAATTAATTGATTTAACCTTCCTAACAACCCTAAATTAAAGTTACTGTATTAGACTTCATTATAGATTAGACCACGGAGGTAGAGTTTGCTTAAATAACTTCCCAAGGTTCTAGCTGGTAAATCTCAGCAGAGCAGAAATTTTAGCTCAGCATCCTGGTTTCATTATGATTGCCCTGCACCTCTCTTTATGGCTGTTAGAGACCTCTTATGTCCCAGGCACTGTGGCAGATGCTGGTGAGTCGGTGCAGGAGGGAGGCTGAGGGGAGTGAACAGAGAGATGTAATTGCCATTCATAGCGATTTTACAATGTGGTCAGGGAGAAACTAGCCCTTCCCTCTGCATTTTTTCTTCCTTTCATTTTTTCCACACCTTCACCTTGCCTTTCAGGTGGTGACATTAAATTAAGGCATGCATACTATGGCCACATGTCAAGGCTGACTTGAGAACACAGACATACCATACATAGCTCAGCCATTTTAGCTGCAGCTTGGTAAGATTCCACTACCACCGTGCAAGTTCAGTTTACCTGAAAATTACTCCCTGGGTTATATTAATAATTAGAATTTTCTATGATTGCAAGAGGTTTTTGTCATTGGGTTCCATGTATTTGGCAGCAAACTTGATTAAACAGGTGAATAAAGTGGTAATCGCCCAGGCCCTTGGAATTCTGGGACTGCTAATTGACGCCTTAACTTTAAGTTGCCACGTTTATAGATAACTGGAACTAGTTCAAAATTACCTCAAGTGAACTGGATATCAGGACAGTGTGAAGAAGCCCTGGGTGGCTTTACCCCCCTCCTTTCTTTTCATTTTTCGATCACACAAGAACAGTGTGGTTAGGAGTTTGCCGTTCCACGGACATAACAGCTCACTTGGTCAAGCCACTAGCACGTGGCCAGTATTAGGTAAGTGTTACTTAATGCAACCCTCACGACAACAATATGAGGGAAATATTATTATCTCATTGTATAGATGAGAGAATAGGGGTTAACTAATGAGCACAGAATCCCACAGCGACTATATTGTTGAACTTCACTTCAGAACCCACATTTAAAAGATTATGTTAGACTACCCCTGGAGTTCAAGTTTAAGCACATTTCTTAAGAGAGGAAATTCTTCAGAATGTTTGCTCTTGGAAATATTTGAGGAAAAAAGTTCTATCACCACATAAACCTAAGAAATGAGTTAAACTTGTGGCCCTTGGATAATTCATAATGCATCCTAACATAAGACAGGCGCTGAGATGTGTTGCATTAAAGAAACTTTTCATAAATTATTTGGCCACCAAATTCTTTCCCTCTGCAAATATCTTTTTAACATTTCAAGGTTCTAAGAAAACTTTGCTATTGTGTCTAGGGAAACATATATCTACTCGAAGCTTGTAAACTGCCATTCACAGGTGGGGAAACTTTGCCTTTCTGATGTCAAAATCACCTTTCTCTTCTGCACCCTTTTTAATAAAAGGATTTGTTATGTAATGTTTGGATTCGGTCAAAAGGCCCACTTAAGGACCAGGGAGGCCAAATATTTCTTTAAGGCCACAGCTTCCCTACCACCACTAGAATCTTCCCTACCACCCACCATTTCAGACCCATCTGCACCTTCAGATCTGAGAAAATACAATTTTGTTATCTGTAAGAAATGTGGACAAAATTGACCATGTGAAACGTGTGAAAACCCTACAACATCAGAGCAGTTTTAGGGCTAAACACCACAAACAAGTTTGTAATGCTGATGACTAATTCCCAATGACTACAGAGGGCTCTGATGACTGATCCATCATCTGGCCTTTACATTTAGGCTCATCAAACCAAAAATGTGAGTTGGTGGGAGAGGTTGCTGTCTTCCACTGACCTCTGTCCTATAATCCACTGATTATATTCTGGAACTGTGTCTTTTTCTCTACCTCTAACACTTAAGGTTGAATCGTCCAGACAAATATGATCTAAGAATTATGTGTTTGTTGGATGTGTTTTAAAATAGCATTTGTCATGTAAGTCAGGAATGATTTTTTGACATATTCAACACATTAATTTTATCTACCTATCTTTATACTCACAGTTCACTATTACCATTAAGTTAATTTGAAATTCATATTTACTTACAGAAAGAATTTTACGTAAACATCCAGAGGCAATTAACTATGTCCAAGGTAGGTCAAACTTACATATTTCCATTTGCCAAACATGAGGTTCTGAGGTACATCGAGTCGGCAAGGCATAATAATGGTGTCTCCATATGCTGAATTTACAGTGTACGATCCAAGGCCTTGAAATAAAGGGAAACAAAGAGAGAAAGAGAGAGAGAGAAATTTTAAATGTTTTCTTGAAGTGACAAAGATAATAACTTCAGTTCAAGATACATGCCTTAATAAAGGTTTTCCACTGTAGTTTTATGTAAATGACACACCAAAGATATGAGACTAGATGATCTTTTCTATATAAATACTAACGGCTCTTATTTAGCTACTGTGTCTATGAAAAGTACACAATTCAAATTTATAGACCCCCAATTTTATCAGGGAATAAATGGATGGGTAGTGTATTCCAGAGGGACAGTGTTGAATCTGCAGGTGCACTATCTTCTCCACTGTGTTTCTTAGGAATGTGGAACTATACAAAGATTAATACATTTAAAATTCTCAAAAGTAGCTTTAAATATCATTGTATTTTTTATCTGAAAATATGACCAAATTTATCTTTCAAACATTTTTTGAAAACTGTTAAAAACTGAGCTCTGATATATGTATATCAGACCAAAATTGAATTTTATTTATAGGAAAACGAACTTGAAAGTGGATTATTTTATAGCAGTAGAATTCAAAATACTAATTGTAATTTTGCATAAAATGTCAACAGGATATGAATTTACAGTTTGAACATTCTTCAGAAAGTGTTCTTTACAAAGTAATTACCAGCATTTGGGGAAGACAGTGTAATTTAAACCATTTGTTATGAGGGTACAGAAAAATTCCTGTTTTCTTTAATTCTTTATTGAAAAAATATAGATGATAAGATAAATAATTAAGATGGAAGAAAATCAATTTTTGCATGTGAATATAAAATACTATTCAAGTCAGTAGGTATTTATGAGGGTTTAAAAAATCTCTGGCACTTCAGTTGACATTAGTACTTAGCAAACATCTCAGATTTTTTGACTTTATTTTGTTTGCAATAGTCTTTAAACTTTAGAACTTTTACAATGAAATATCCGTTAAGATATATTATACTTGCATACAGAGAGTGAAGGGGCCGGTTTAAACAGTAAAGAAAAAAAAAATGACATTTTGTCCAGCAGGTGGTGCTAACATGCAAAGCTGAGGCACTCGGCAACACATAAATAAAACCATTTTCTGACTTTCTGAAGGAACAGCACTGCGTGGATATCATTTTTCATTGTCATCCATCAATCACAGTGTGTACAAAACTTTCATATTGGGCTAAAAATCGTTGTCTTTCAGTCAAATAACATAACTACATTGCCATCTTGAAATTCTGTCAATTGAGGAAGTCCTCCCCCCTTTAAATTTGCCCCACTGAACAAAAACCTGACAAAGAACACACATTTCCATGTAAATTGCAACATCAGAGCTAATTTTCAGCATTTTTTAACATTGTTAAAATACAGAATACAATATGTAAGAAGCGACAATGGGACAGGGGGTTTACTTACAATTGCTTCTCATATGTTCAGTGCTGTAAAAAGAAATCACCTAAAATAATTTTAAAGTGTTTTGTGCTTTCCATACGGTAACTGTAATCTCTTTTGATTTCAAATGATTGAAAAGTAAAATACAGTAAATGAACATTTTTTTTTTCTTCAGTCCTCTTAAAAATAGTGGGGGTCTAGATACGTGATCGCAGGCATGGAAACTAGTAAGATTTAGGAAGCTGCTTTATCTCACATGACAGGGTTTGTTTCCATGATACTCGGCTTCCAGGCGTGGAATTTCTACCCTGCATTTTGAGACTCGCTCGCACACTACACAGGTGCAGCTCTGCCAAGCCAAGGAAATCATTTTGTGATTTCATGTTTTATTTCTCCATCTTTTCACAGCAAGGCACCTGAATATGTAACAATTGGGGGGATGATCCATCTGCATACCTTAAATTATGGCAGGCCATGCACCTCTAATCATCTTCCACATTATACATGCACATCTTCCTTTGATAACTGACAACGATTTTGTGGTTACCCAAGAGTGAAAACCGTTTACAGAGCTTGGGCACCAATGAGGTGAATCTTTTGCCAGGTAAAGGGAAATAAAAAAAACTTTTCCAGAGAATTTAGTGCTTGGCTCTTTCTGACAAACCATTCTTCTTTTCTCTTCCCTATAGAACTTTAATGTGCTACATATACATCAAATTTTATAGCAAGTTTTAAGGCTGTATGAATTTCAAGTACACAGTGTATTGGCACGATGAATGCACAATTACAACAGAGGAAGGGACCATATATTTTTAATCTTTGTGTCTCTGGAAACAATGCCTAGCAATTTAATGGGAACCTAATAAAATGATTTCTCATTTTGAATGCTGTAGAGTCTTTCAGATTGTGGTCATCAAACGTGACATCTTTGCCAATCAGAGAGGTGTCAACAGCACTAGATCTTTGAGAAGTCTCATTCCTACCACATGCTCTAAATGCTGTCATAGATTATCCTGGGAAATCTGGATAATCTGCAGAAAATGTGGACTTTGTTTTTGGAGCATAGTCTCTGTCTTGAGGACAAACACATAAAAAGCAAAGCCAAGAGTTCATGGGTGGAACTGGAGGAGAGAACATTTCCCCTCTTACGGTTCAGAGAAACTAAGGATCACCCATTCTCTCTGGTTTGCACGTGATGATAGGAAATGCCCCCTTCCTGCACTGGGGACAACCGTAAAGCAAAAGCTGTTTTTCTAGAGTACTTGAAAATGTATAGACTGTGACTTTTAATGACAGCACCAAGACCGAACTCAGTCAGGACCAAACCCTGAAGGGCACAGCCAAGACAGGGGAAAATAGATACTTGACAAGCACAAGGGCAGGAGCTAACAAGCCAGCAGTCAGGAACAGGAACGCAGTTCCTACGGCCTCGCTCAGAAGAGACGGTGATAAGTCGATGGCACGAAGAGACATAATTGTACTTATTTTAGAATCAATTTTCAATTTTGCTATAATCATCAACTTCCCTCTTCCGGTAAGTATATATTGACTCTGAGGTTCATCTGATAGAAGCTCTGAGGCTTGCGTCTGCAGACAAGCTAACATCTCTCATACCCGAGGGATGAAGTGGCTACAAGGCCATCATGATTTGGTCATGAATTATATCCTAGTTTCTAGAGGTATCTTAATGTTTGAGATGACGTGCCAGAGAGACCCTGATGATTCTGTTTATGCTTTTCATAGAAGAAAAAGCTTTTATCTTTGAATTGGCAAGTCTGAAAATTGAGTTCGGCATACTAGAATTCCCTTGCAATTTTCTCCCTGAATAATAGTTAATTAAATTATTCATGGCTCTGTAGCTTACAGATTATTAAACTGTTGCAAATATAGAATGCCTCTTATGTCCGTCCTCAAATTCCTCAAAGGGACTAAGTGCGGAATGTAAACCAAATGCATGTGCTCCCCTGTGTGCAGTGCGTGTAACGTCTCAGTGTATGAGCACAGGTCCTAAGAAACTTTCAGCCGGGCTAGAACCTTCTGTATTGAATATGTTCTATAAATTTAAGACATTTGTATGACTTATTATTACTGTTGCTTTCAAAATGTTCTTTTTTAAATCAAAATGTTCTGACATAAGATATGAAAAGGTATCATACTCGAGAAGCAGTGTGCGATTATTTAAACATTTTAAAACAAAGGGTTATTTAACAGAGGTCAAGAGCAATGGAATTAGAAAGGCTACATAGATGAAGTCAATGGAAATCCAATGGGGTAATCACAGGATAAAGTAATCTTTTGCCAAAGTAATTCTGACCTGTAGACTCAGGCAGGTGACCATATAATGCAAGCTGATGATAGTTACGCATTTTGCATAGTGAATGTTTGCAAAGAGGCTCTGAAAACAGATTCTGGCACAACTTCAGAACTACATAAGTAACTTTTTATTTCTAATTTTTTAAAAAAAGGTAATTTGACTACATTGATGATGAATATTTTTCTGTATAAAGGGACTTTCAAGTTCAGAGGAATCCTTCTCTTTGCTACATATAGACATTGGACTTGGTGTAAAGTTCAGATTCTGCTATCACATTTCAAGCAGCAGAATAACACATAGAATAGAATATAGAATGAGAAATGGAGTCCGTTTTTCCATGTTATAATTAAGCAATACTTTAACAGCATCGTCCTTAAAGTCCTTTTTGAGCTCTGTGTATCTGCCAGGTGCATAAAAAGGCTACTGGCAAATTACAACGGACTCAGAGATGATGACATGAGAACTAAACCCCCAATTTCACAAAAATTGTACTAAAATTGATTTGAACAAATTAACTATTGGGAAGGAGGTAGGTAGACATAAGAAGTTTATTTAGAAATTATTTTTACATTTATTTGATTGATTTTGACTGATAAACGTGCTAATGCTCCTATTTCCTTCATTAATGACTTAGGGTATGTACAGTCCTAACTCAGACATGTACGTGTTTTGTAACATCACTTTACCAGGTGTTTCCCATCCTGGGGTTACGATGGACACCCTGCACTGCATCCTCTTTGTTATGAGAGGCTCTGCTTTGTATTATGGGATGTTTAGTAGCATCCTCTCTGTACCCATTGGAGTTCTTCCCTCTGTTATCACACAAACAAAGAGTCTCTAGACATGACACATGTCTGCCGGGAGGCAAACTGCCCACTTCCCAACCCTATCCAGTTGAGACTTACTCGTGTAAATTGTCAACTATTTGCTTCTTATATTCAGTAAAACTGTGGTTTCCAATAAAGGGATTTTAGATAAAATAGAATCATAGTGTAAGACGAATCACTGAGCACAAGTAGAGGGAGAGAGGATGAAATGGTACCTAATGCTTGGTTATTATCAAATTTGTTTCCCTCATAGAAACATCTCATGTAAACTACAACCAGGGGATTGATTCCCGATATTAGAAATTGGATTCCCAATCTCTTTATAAAAACGAGAAAGGCATTTTTTAAAAGAAAATCTACTTTATGTGCCATATAACCAAGAACAAATTATACTTTCTATGTATACAACACTTTCTAAACTATCGTATTACATAGATTTTATTTAATCTGATAAAATACCATAGTTCTACGGATAGAGTGAAATATCTGTCTTTAGAGTGTCCATAGTGTCTGTAGCCTGAGATTTTATGGTTCAATCACAGAGAGTTCCCTCGTCTCTCTATTCCTCTCATACGTTATTCTGCAAACAAGAGTTCAAGATTTTTGTCAAGGTCATGAGCTGTCAGGGACATCCAACCTGTGGCCTATAGGCTGCATGCTGAGCACATGAGGACGTTTGTGGTCTGTCTGTGGTGCTGGATATCCCAAAAACCAGGCACAGACCTTTTCTGTTTGTTTGTTTTCTTATGGTCTCTTGTCAGCATCTGTGTGTTTATTGTGTGGCCCAAGACAACTTGTCTTTTTCCAGTGTGGTGAAGGGAAGCCAAAAGGTTAGACACTCCTGAGAACTCTGTGTGTGAGAGGGGCAAGGGGCTGGAACTGCCAAATAATTTGGAAGGGATGGTGGATAAAGACAACTGGCGAAACCTAATGTCATTTGGCAAAACAGAGAGAAGAGCTTTTTCCTCCCTTTTTATTCTTTATTTAAAATTCCTTCAACAAACTTTGGCACTTAGAGGCAGGTTAGGACTTTGGTGCATTTGGTAAGGATCTGTTTGTATAAAATTCGTTTTCTGCCTTGTCATTTACAAGTATCACATATCATAATGTAGATATAATTTAGTAATGCCTGCAAAGAAGAAACAGTAATTCTTCCTTTCCTTTACCACTTCCTCCAATTTCCTGAGTGCATGATATTAGACATTTGAGATAAATGATTGGGCACTGTGGAATAATCTTTGCAGGGAAAATGACCACCTTACTAAATTATAAACTTCTGCTGGTACCCAGGATTATGTGTTAGATATGCACTCTTTATTTTACTTACAAATGTGGTATAATGTTCTAAATATTCCTCTTTTTATGCAACTAAAGGTCAATGTTATAATCTATATTATGTTACAGAGAGAGTATTTATACGAGCAATGAAGTTTAAAAAATACAGTATCATTATTGGCATTACATTGCTGAGAATTAATTTCTTAATTTCCCAATGGCTGATAGTACACTATATTACAAGCATGGATGATCTATGAAGCAGGATAAGTCACAGTTTCTTCTATTAGTTTAGGATTTACCCCATCTCTATCTCATTTTTAGAGTTCCGTGGGCCTACCCACTGGGGCTGAATTCTTATATATCCTCGAATCTCTCTCTTGAAAATCATCCAGTTGTACACTCACTCAAGTTTTAAGTATAATATTTATTGGACACCCAAGTGCAGGTAAAATTTGAGGTGTGGTTTGTGGGGGGAAATCACAAATAATATACAGATAATTTTTCCTTAAAGAACAAAATGGAATTAGTATAAAGTAATTAATGGCCAAGCTAAATGTTGTGGTAGTGTAAAAAAGAATTCCAACGATGAGACTGGAGATAATTGGTAAAGGCTTCCTGGAGGACATTTCATTGAATGAAGGTTTCTATAGATGGGAAGATAAGAACTACCTCACAGGCAGAGTGCATGAGAGGCCCTGAGTGATGCTTAGTTTTTTCTCAGTGCAAATTCAATATTTTACTATCATATTTTCTACAGAGTAGAACTTTGATCTTCCTAAGGAACATGTCCTAAGACTGGCAATTTTCCCAAATTCATAAATGCACATAAAATTTCTCTAATAAAATCTTAGATCTCTTAACTTTCATCATCAACAATAGCATTTGGATTTCTTTCGTGGCCGCTTTAAAATTATAAGCAAAAATCTTATTTCGAAATGATCAAAAAGCAACAGAATTGATTTAAGGTGCAAACTCTTCATTTTACTTCTTGAGAGGTGCCTAAGGAATGTTAAATCCGAAAATATGCAGATTCCATCACACTGATTAGAATTTCTTGAGACCCATCAAGGAATTTTAAGACATCTATGAGTGCTATAAAAGTATACTTAAAAGTTGTGGTCAAAGGTTATCTGAAATAAAAAATAAAAGTTTAAGGTGCACTATAAATTGAATAAAAATTACAGAAAAGCAGTTTGTTAGCCCCAACTTTTAAAATGCAAATGCAAATAGTATCCTTTAATCTAGTGATATCATCACTGAATATCTATCCTACAAAAGTTTTTGCATATATGCATAAATGATTGTATGTAAAGCTAAGATAGCTTTATTTTGAATACTGAAAAAATGGAGGGACTTAACTGTTCATTCACACAGGAATACCACAGTGGAAAGTGTATCTGTCCGCCAATCCTCTTCATGAATCCATTGGAAAGAAGAGAGCCAAATTTACTGTTTTTATTTTAGAAAAGATATATTTTGGCATTTAAAGTATTGCATCATTCCTTTATTCCTTTGTTCACTGATTACTGAGTGTCTACTCTGTGCCACATTATGTTGTAGGGTGAGAAATACAGCAGTGATCAAAACAAAACAAAACAAAACAAAAAACCCCCAAACACTGGATGTTGAAATTGTCATGGTGTTGAAATTCAAGAAAGATATATTTATTCATGTGTTTAAAAGCTCAATTTACTGAGCATGGTGGTTCACACCTGTAATCCTAGCACTCTGGGAGACCGAGGGAGATGGATTGCCTGAGCTCAAGAGTTCAAGGCCAGCCTAAGCAAAAGTGAGACACTATCTCTAAAAAACAGCCAGGTATTGTGGTGGGAGCCTGTTGTCCCAGCTATTCGAGGGGATGAGGTAAGAGACTGAGATTGCTGTGAGCTATGATGCCATGGCACTCGACTGAGGGCAACAAAGTGAGACTCTGTGTCAAAAAATAAAATAAAATGAAAGCTCAATTTCTTTTTTAAACAGTGAGAAATTACCAGTTTCATTCCTCCACTATTCTGCAAGGTATTTGAGGGAAAGGCCTGCATTTTTACTCATTTTGAAACTCCTGGGAACACCATCAAGGTTACAGTAGCTCCGTAATAATCAGTATGCTAAAGCCCCACTGGTACTGGATTGGTGGAGGGCTAAAGACCACCTGGCTCACCTCATTTCTCTATATTTAACATTACAGAAAACCATATACTATCTTTGAAATTGTAGGGAATAGAGCTACAGGATGGGAAAAGGGGCACACTTTCATATGCATTTAGTTTAGAAATTAGTATCTAAAAAGCATCCTTCCAAAAAGCTATTTTTACTTTAAAAAATGTAAAAAAAAGTGTTTTAATGGAATATAGTATACATGCCCCAAAGCACAAAGATCTGCACTTACGTTTTAAGCATTACTAAAACCCTAGACTTTTGGGTTTCTTTGGCAACTACCCTCACATTCTTTTTTCTGAAGATGAGACTGAGATTCCCACATACTTGGCCCACAGTGGGATGGCTGTGTTACCAAGTCATCATTCTCAAGTGATGAGTTTTTGACTAGATTATAGGGTCTTTGTCAACATGCCAAGGCACAGGTCCCTGAGTGGTGACAAATTTAAAAAGAATAACTGAAAAACAACTGAAGCTCTATGCATATGTGTGAGAAGGATATATTGAACAAAAGGATGGCTATTTTACGTTAAAAGAATAACAGTATATATTTTATTTTAGATTTTTATAGTGAAGAAAACTAAACAGGAGAAATGTTGAAGCCTATTTTCCTTTACACTGCTTATTTTGCTCATTATAAAATTGAAAAACATTTATGTAATTAATTTCAATGAAGTTCATAAAATTGGCTATTTTCTACATCATACTTCTAATTATCTGGGACTTGAAGTTGTGTCTTTAAGGTGCTCATACAAGAAGAGTCATCCACTCAATTAGTCAATATCATAATAAACAAAGTATGATTTTTCTTCTGCTCCCTTCTCCCCTGGTTAATTTGGCCAACAATTTATTACATTGTATCCAGATCCTGAGGATGTTGGGAAGGCACTTAACTGAAGAAGTAGGTGAAAGAAACTAATATTTGAACGTTCCAGCACCAGTAATAATGTCTTGTCTTCCCTATCAAGACGGAAAGCAGTCATAGTGCTGTTACGGTGATGGAGGGAAAGAGGCAGACATGGAGACTTCATTGACCATTTTCTGAGCATGAAATTCCAGGTTTAACCATTTGAGAGTATCAGTCCTATTTAAACAGGGAAAACTGACATGTCCCTTTGCATTTTACTACATAAGCTGTTTTGAATCTGTGGATACAATTCGATTATTTTAGCAAGGAGAAGAATGCGCTATATTCATGAGAAAGTTACCAACAGGAAAGCAGGCACAACGCTTCACAAAAAGTCCTTAATTGAATCATCTGAAGTAATGGGAACTTGTGGAATTTAGACTAGAGTCTTGTCTTCAGACAGAATTCTTACTTATTGTGACATTATTAAATTTGTTTTCTGCAAATTGTTTAATGTCATGACAACACAAAGATCTCTTGATTTGAGAAAATCAAAGCTGTCATTGATCACACTCTCAAATTCCAAGACAACAACGTTCTAACAGCTTTAATATTCCCCCTCAAATGGCTTAGAAAAAATATATCACAAAGACTTTTTTTTAGCTAATAAAATCATCACTGTTTTCCCAGAAAGCATCATTAATAACAGCTTGCGCTAATTGTATTGCTTTGGCTTTTAAAGTAATGTTCAACGTCATTAGAATTAAAGAGTCAGAGTTTTATGTTCTAATTGAGGTAGTGAAGAACCAGGGATAACAAGTGTATTATCAGGGCCACAAAGTGAGCAGAGTAGTAGATTTCTGCGTCTGGATTAGTGGAGAGATCTTGTCCAGTATGCTGGCTTCTGGTATATTCCACATTAAGTATTTGGCTTGGTACTGAGAAATGTTTATATCAGTTGAAATAGCTTTCTGCTCTTTCTTCACATGAATTCCAATTAGCATTGCCTATGCCTCCTGAGGCTATAGATTTGTACAATCAAACACGGTAAGTAATAAAGGTTAAAAAGCTATTTAATAGGTTTTTCCACATATTTGGTGCAGCTTGCTGGCTGATTTCCGAGAGTTGGATTTGTGTAAATTCCATGCTTTTAATTGACAGCTCCCTGGAGGGGCTGCGCTGTAAGTTAAGGTCATAAGAAGAAAATGATGGCTTTCTACGGCATTTTCCCCTTTAGAACTGAATTCCACTTATTGTAAGATCTCCTTTCCTAGCTTCGAGGAAACAAGAGAGATAGTAATACACATTTCTATGTCCAAGATACATTCTGAAAGAAATGGAAAGCACTAAAAGATAAACTTTAAACGTAGTCCCACACGCTTGGAAAATCAGCATAATCCGTTCTATGAAGAAGAAACCACCTTTCTGCCTCAAGAAATCGTGGGTCACGGCAGGGACCCCGGGAGCCTGGAGAGCCGCACCCCGTGTCCATCGCCCACGGTGGGGCTCAGCAGGACGACTCTGAGGCACTTGTACTTGGAGAGACATACTGACATCTATTAACACCTTAACAATCACTGTTCTTTTGTTCCGTTTCTCCTGTCAGTCACTACCCTTAATTGACGAGTGGGCGGCAAGGTGGGAAAAAGAACAAGATAATTTAGGAAGGCACCGAGTGGAGGTGAGAGATGGAAGAAGCTATCTTGAAAGGGAGTTTTATCATTTCTGAGGGGGTAAAATCCGCACCTCAAGTTGTCTCCAGATTTGAGAGTTTTCTTGCTCCTGAATATTTTAACTCTTTGAACACTTCATCTGACAGCCCCAGAGGCCAGTTGTAATTTTAAAATGTCTCGTGTTTATGCTAGAGTTTAGGAAATGGTGTAACGACCCCTTCTCTAGAAGAATTTTTGGAAGATGAGCTATCGTGGACAAGGAGGCAAAACAAAAACAACAGTACAGGATAAAGAAAACAAGTTTTTACGGCAGGAAAATGGCTCTCCTGTAGACTCTGATTACACGGAACACACGGACAGTGTCAGTAAACTCTGTCCACGAGCACCTCCCCTGAGGAGGAGGCTGGACTCAGGCGTCTTCCTGGCTTGTTAACATTCACATCATATCTCACCTGCCTGGGCTCCACATCTTCACGTCCTTAGTGCAACATTAATTAAATACATGATTCAACTTCCTTGCTTATCATTTAGGAAAAGTAAACATCGCTGTGAAGTGTAGTGCATATGAAAATACACCTTCTAGAACCTCAATTGCTGGGAATGTAGCCTATCAAGGACCCAAATGCTATGGATGCTATCACCAGGACTGTGCTGAGAGCACACTTTTTACCAGATGGTCCCAGGAAATAAGCGAGTGCAACAGGATTATTCAGGCCAGTTTCTTAGAGACAAGTGGCTCCTGTGAGGGCTCCCTGTGGCCCTAGAACAGCCTGACAAGCCTTCCTTAGATTGCCTGATAGTCCAGGATGCTTTGACCCCACCGTTCTGCTCCCTCACTTTCCTTTTTGTTTATTTATTTGTTTATTGTTGGGGATTCATTGAGGGGACAAGAAACCAGGTTACACTGATTGCATTTGTTAGGTAAAGACCCTCTTATAATCATGTCTTGCCCCTGTGATTGTATTTACTTTGCAGTCTGATGACTCTCTAAGCCCCCATCCTCCGCGTTTTTCCCTCACATGTGTGTTTCTCCTAATACAATCTTTGTGTGTTAAATCCAGTTTGACATCTGCTTCTCGGAGGACCATGGCTAACACCTGAGGGAAATTAGGGAGAGCGTAATTGTATTTACCCTCTGACATGAGTAGACTATTAAATTCCAGAAAATTAGAATTTCAGCAAAGATGTAGTTAAAAATAACACCACTTTGATTTAGTAAGAGATTATCTAAATTAAAAAAATTAAATACACCAAAAATTAACTCCAAATGGGAAAAAAAGGACATTTAAATCTTTTCAGTAAGACCTGAAAATATAAAACTCACAGATGAAAACACAGCAATGCTCTTTGACATTAATCTTGAAATGATTTTTTTGGATATGACACCAAAAGCACAGGCAAAGAAAACAAAAGCAAGCAGGTAGAACGAATATAAAACTAAAAAAATTGTATACAGCGGTGGAAACAACCAAAAAAAAATGAAAAGGGAGTCTATTTATGGGGAGAAAATGTTTATCAACCATATATCTGGCAAAGGTTTGATAGTTAATTTCTAAATCAGTGTGGGCAAGGAATTCATGGGGAGGACCACAGGGGCAATCAGGGCAACACCTGGGATATACTTGATTAACTTGAAGGGCTTCTTCCCAGTCAAGGACACCACTGAAAGAGTGAGGAGACAGCCCACAGAATGGGAGAAAGTGTTCGCATGCCATACACCTGATAAAGGACCGACAACGAGAATGTACAAACAGTGCAACAAGCAAATCGGCAGCAATCAACCAAACAACTCAATAGAAAGGCTGGAAGAAGACACGAACAAAAGCTTTTCAAGTGCAGATATACTAACGGATGAAATACTCATAGGTGCTCAATGACTCTAATCATTAGGGAAAGGCAAATCAAAACCACATTGAGATGTTATCCAACTCCGATAACAATGGATCTGATTAAAAAGTCCAAAAGCAAAAGATGCTTGTGTGGATGCAGAGAGAAAGGAACTCAGACATTGCTGGTGGGACTGCAATTAGTACAAACTCTGCAGAAAACTTTTCAGAGATACCTCAAAGAACTTAAAGCAGACCTACCATTTGATCCAGCAATTCCCTGGCTGGGTATGTACCCAAAGTCACTTTATAAAAAGGACACCTGCACTCAAATATTTATCATAGCACGATTTACAATCACAAAGTCGTGGACACAACCCAAGTACCCACCAATACATGAATGGATTAATAAAATGTGGTATATGCACACCATGGAGTACTACTCAGCCACAATAAAGGTGGTCTAGTATCTGTTGTCACAACCTGGATGGGACTAGAAACCCTCTTCTAAGCGAAACGTTATAAGAATGGAGAAAGAAAAACAGGTAGTCAATGTCAAATTAGAAGAAATCGATCGGTATATAAGTGCACATATGGCAGTAAATGTCAATGAAAGTGAAACTGGGGTGTGGGAGAGGGAGTGGGTACATTCATGCCTTTTGTGTATAGTACACACTGTCTGCACAAAGGGCACACTTTTGACCCAAGCTGTGCAAAAACAGAATGTAAACAAAGTGTTTATTTCCTAATATTCTGAAATTTTAGCAAACTGAAAAAAATTGAAATAAAAAAACAAGAAAATTAGTGCTTGAAGAGACAGCTGCATGTGTGCATCTATGTGCATGCACACAGTGGAGTGTTATTCAGTCTCGAGAGAGGAGATCCAGACATCCATGACAATACAGATGAACCTGGAGGACTTGATACCAAGAGTAATAAGCCACACACAGAGAGGCAAATGCTATGTGATCTTACATTGTAACTTAAAAACATCAAACAGGAGAAACAGAGAGGAGGACAGTGGTCATCATGGTGGGGAGGTGGGGGAAACAGGGAGACGTTGGTCAAAGACAAAGTTGCAGTTATGTAGGATGGATAAGTCTAGACTTCTAAAGCAAAGCATGATGAACGTTAATAACACTGTATCATGTACTGATAATCTGCTAAAGGAGTAGATTTCAGGGACTCTGGTCACACACACAAACAGGGTAGCTATGTGAGATGGACATGTGATGGGCTTGACTATAGTAATCAAACCCATAGTGTGTACGCATTTCAAAATATATACAATGGAAAAGAAGTTAAATGGATCTAGAATATAGTAGAGCAACAACAGTAACAACAATGGTACTTATGATTGATGTTTTATAGTTTGCAACATTCATTGATATACACTGTACACTTTTGCTTTGGGGCTTCAGAAAAGCCCTGTATAATTAGCAAAGTAACCCATATAATAAATACATAGTTAGATACTTCATTTTACTAATAAGACACTGTTTGCCTTGCAAAGTGAAGAGACTAAACCAATATCATCAAACCAGTAGGTGATGGAACTAAAGCTCAAAGTGAATTCTCAGGTCAAGTTCAATTCTCATCCTTACTTGATACACAGAAATTGATTCCATGCTCTTCTTTCATTGTCTTTTGTGGATAAAGAACATTGTTTGAAAAGTATTAAAGTGCTTTATATACTTAGAAATAAATATTTTTAAAGATGTATAGATTAGAAGGACTGGGAAGAAAATAAACTACTGTATTTTATCACCTCTCTCTCAATAGGATGTTAGGTGCCACCTGAGCACCTATACACCTTGTCCATGATAGCTCATCTAATTTGCAAAATATAATGGAAAATCATAAATATTCAAGAAAGTGGGCATCTTTGAGGGTCAGGGACCAGAGGACTAGTTCTACGTAAGGCTCTTTAACATATAGAAGGCATTTGGGAAACAGCCCTTCATGCATTTCTAACTCCTGGATCAGCAGCAGTAACAGCAGACCTCTAACAAAAAACATGCTAATTGGATAGAGAAAGTTAGGATTCATTCACGTCTTTCTGATTTGTGAACCTCCATCAAAATTATTTTCACAATTGTGACTTTCAAATGAGTTGAAAATTTATGTCTACCCCCAAACTTGCCCAAATATATTCACAGAAGCTTTATTCATAACTGCCAAAAGTTAGAAGCAACCAAGATGTCATTCAATAGGCGAATGAATTGATAAACTGTGACATCCAGGAAATGGAATATTATTAAGCAATGAAAAGAAATGAGGTATCAAACCATGGAAAAGACATGAAGGAAACGTAAATGCGAATTGCTAAGTGATACAAGCTTAGTGAAAAGACCCAAACCTACGTGATTCTAACTGCATGACATTCTGGAAAGGCAAAGCTATGGAGAGAGTGGAAAGATCAGTGAGTGCCAGAGATTCAGGGAGAGGAGGAGAGTGAGCAGATGCAGCACGTAAATCGTTAGGTAGTGAAACATTCTGATGCAAACAATGCTGGATCAACATTATTAATGTTTGTGAAAAACCATACGATGTAGAGCACAGAGAGGGAAACCTCCTGCAAACTTGGAACTTCAGTTAATAAAATATTAATATCTGCTCACCGGTTGTAATAACCCTAATGCACGTATACACATATGTTAATAACAGGGGAATCTGTATGGGTGGGAGTGTAAAAGACTGTATAGAAATTCTATACTTTCTACTCGATTTTTCTGTAAACCTAGGAAAGATAAAGACCATCTATTAATTAAAAATAATTGATACAGTTTTTTCAGCCTATGGAATAGATTCTATATTTAAGCAGTCCCACCTAAATCCCCTTGGGACAGAGGGAGCACAGACTTTAAAAATCTTCAAGGGCAAAGCTGTGGCGCCCATCAGCAAAGGTGATCCCAATTCAGGCAGCTGCACCCCAGGCAGAGCTCAGCAGGTGCTTACTTTCCAACAGCACCAAAACCTCTCCGATGACAGCATCCTGGGAGGTTTAGCTGCAGCTCAGCAATGGCTGTTTTATGATTACGTTTCTCATATAATTCGAATCCCACTGAGGTGCTAATACATTTGCTTCATGTTTCCATTTGAAAGAGACAGTGCTTTTGATAATTTGTTCATGGTTACTGCTTGGGAGATAATGACACTTAAAACTCCCCTAAATGAATATTGTATTATTACCTCTTTGGTTCTGCTATTTTTAACCACTTTTAAAGATAATAGTGCCATTTAGGTTAAAAAAAGTTCACTGTTCCTACACGTTAAAAGAATCCCTGGTTATAAAGATGAGCAGTAACAGTCCTAGCAGGCCTTAAGACTGTATCATGTATTTTGTTGATGAATCTCATTTTGTTATGAAGCTACAAGTAAAGAAATTCTAAAACTTGCCCCAGGAAGTAATTAATTGGGAACCAGCCAACAAAACAAAACAAAACAAACAGAAAGAAATGGAAACATTTTGATGGTATCACTGTCTGAAAAATCCAATGGTAATTTTCAAGTCAGTTCCCTCTGGAGTCCTACAAAAACAAGCTGTAAGTGTGTGTTCTTCAGCTACAATTTTAACTCTCTGTGCATGTATAAGAAGTGATAAGAATGCCTCTGGAATTAATCTAAAATGTTTTCTTGAATTGCAGGTAGCCTCAACACACAATATGATTATTGGTACATGTTCAATCAATAAGTACATATTAAATACCTCTTAGATAATTTACATGACTTGAGGGAGTTTATTATTCAGAAATCCATAGATTTGTATCTCTGATTTTAAAATCTGGGAGCTGTTCTACAAAGGAAATTTCTAACACCACATCTTACCTAACAGTCACCAAGGTAAACACATATGATCAAGAAAAATAACTGATACGATTCTACTCCTGAAAGATATCATTAGGAAATTGTGCTATTCATGATAAAACCTTAGTAGCTGTGAGACTTTTGCAGCTATGATGATGAATCTGGGAAAGCAAATAATCTATTGAAAATGGGAAAAAAATGAATGTGTCTGAAAAATAGATGATAGTTAAGTACACGTTAAACATTTACCTAGTACTGATGATAGAATCGAAAACTGTAAAAGATAAAGGCTGAACATCAAGAGCCACCAGTTTAAATAAGCTGTTTGTTATTAACCTGTATGAATCATTCCCAAATACTTTCTAAGACTTTTTCTATAAAGTTAAAAAATCTACTTTCCTTCATCTAACAGGCTCTGATTCATGTTAATTCAGATAAATTGGACATAAAATTATTGATTGGCTTAAATATGCCAGATTCTGCCACATACTATATTCCTGCTTGGCCTAGAAACATAAATAAGTTATCTCTTAGAAGGAGATTAAGATCTAGAAGACAGAAATGAAATACAACTAGCTACAGACTGGGAGAATCTAGGCGTGGTCCCTGGACTCAGAATGTTTGGGTCTGAACCACAGACCCAAACCGTTCTGCTACTAATAGGCTGGTGACCCACAGTGAGCTGCTTAACCAACATGCACTCATGTTTTCCAGCTATAAAACTGATGACAGTGAGTTCAAGTTCACGGTGCTGTGTTGAACATAATAAATGAATATGTGTAAGTTTCCTTGTAAAGTGCTTTTCATAGCACGGGCTCAGCAAATGTTAGTTGGTACATCTCTTTGGATTTTACTTCTTGGAATAATGAAGATTATGTGCCGAATATTGTAGAAACACAGGAGGAATTGGTAGATGGGTTAATGAAGGCTTTACCTAAGAAGAACATTTATGCTGAATCCTCACGGAATTTCTTCAAGATGAAGGAAACTCCAAGCAAGAGAAAGACTGCAACAAAGTCCTGACCGTGATCTCATCTCGTTCAGGCAGTGTGGCTGAGGGGTAGGGGATGGGAGGGACGAGGGAGGGAGGTGCAGCCGGACAGGAAGCTTTGAGGCCACCCTTTGAAAGCCTGAAATAATAGCTTTAAAAATGTGGTCTTTATTCTGTAAGGAATGTGGAGGCAATAAAGGGCTTTGGTTTATTTTAAGAATAGCAGTAAAGTGGTTAGATTTTTCACTACCGAAAATTATTTTTGGCAGCAATATGGAGGCAAAGCAGCTGAAGAGAGGACTCAGGGAAGGTAACCCTGTCAGAAAGTTAAAATGTGCAGCAGGGTGAGCACTTACAGTGAAATAGGGCAGCTGGAAGGGAGAGGAGGCCCAGTGAAAAGGAGCTGGGAGACATTTCCAGGGTGGAATCACTGTGAGCCTTAGTCTGTTTGCTGCAGCCCCAGACTGCACAGCTCAGGGTTCCCAGCACAGCTGATGGCTCACGTGAAGAACGGCTAGTACCCCATGTCTGCAGAAGCGACCGATACTCTGTGTGTGACATCATACACTCACTAGGCAAACAGGCAGCCTGTCTTTTTGTGTTAGTTCTTTGGAAAAGCTCAAGCCTAAGTAAGTAGAACAGCCCAAAGCAAATATTAACTTCAGTGGTATTAGGTGGCTGGATTTCTAAAAGCAAATTGTTAATGCAAAATGCATTTTGGCTCCAACACGCACAAGCCCTTTTTGCTATGCACTATGAAAATACAAAACGGGAACATAATCAGTTCTAAAGAAATCATGTTGTTTGATTTTTTTTAAAGCTTTGTGCTTACCAATGAGAGCTTTGACAAAGAAAATGCAAAACTAAATGTTAATAAAAATGCCTGGCCTGTCGTGCTTTTCAGTCACTACTCATTTCTCTCTTCTAGAGCCATTCCTGAACTCATCTGGTTCTTCCAGAAGTGCTGAAAACCCTGATGAGTGGACTGGGAACCTCATGCCTCACTGCAAAGGCACGGTGCTATTATTGTTTAAATATTCCTATTCAAGGTCATGGTGTGACCAAAGATAGTTGCCAAAGACTAGGGCTGCTAACTTCACTTGCTAGTGAATTTCAATTTCAATTTGATGCAAATGCCTTTTCTATACAGGGACAGCATAGAAAATATTATTTGTTTGTTTTTCACATATTTCTTTCAAAAATTATTGGTCACCGGGAGCCTGAAGTCTCTAGTGTTCCTCTGTTTCGTTCTCAGTTATACAAAAGGGTAATTGAGCAAACCGTGCTCTGTCTGCTGGGAAGTCAATCAATCCGCCTAACCTGCAGCTGCCTGGCCGAAGGCCTTTCTCCCATTCACCATTCATTTGCTTGTCTGTCCTGGCCTCAGATGCCCCAACTTGGGGAAATGAACTCCAAAAGCATGACCTCAAGCCCCGGGGATCTTGGACTGTGATAACCACCCAGGTCTTCATTCTTGCAATGTTGTCTGCCCCTAATGTTAGGTAGCAGATGATAAGATACCTTTTCTTAAAAGTTCAGCTAAAATATCTGTTTTGTAATTTGTAGTTGAAAGAGGACTGAGGTACAGAATAGAGATCATCAGGGTTTTTTTTCCTCCCTCTTAATTTTTTTTTTTATTAAATCATAACTGTGTACAGGTTAACTTCTAAATCATTGTGATCAGACTTTCCTGGGCCTCAGTTTATTCAGGTATAATAGGATATAACGCGAGTTTTAAACATTCTGGGACTCATAGTCCCCAATGTGAGGACAGCATTCAGTTAATTTTCAGATGGGATTTGAAACCCTGTTACTTTTATGTCTAGACTGGCAAGAAGAGAGTGTGTCCGATTTCCTATTTTCAATTTAAAATTTAATTTGCTGTTGGAGTTGTCAATGAATATTTTAGTAACTTGACATTGAACAAACTTTGAATTGAGTTTCTAACTCTATATTGATGAGTGTTTTTAGCTATAACTTTAGCTAGCTTTGCCTAGATTGGTTGCCACTATCACTTAAAATTTTTTATTACATTGCCTCAGCATGTAATTTATTTTTGAGTATTAGCGTGTACCATGTTTTTTATCTTTCCAATACTACTATCATAATAAACGTGTGAGTTTAGAAGCTATGTTGCAGAAAATTCTGATCCAAACATCGTATCATTTTGTTTAAATATCTTAATTACTTCCATTATGGATAATAAAAGTATAATTGCTTTGCAGAATTAAAGTATTATTTCTTATACTCAGGGTCATTCAGATATTATTTTCTAGGTGTGTGAAATCTAGCCTCTATGTGCCAGATAGAATTTTATTTTACATGCTTTTAGATGGAAAGTATTTGGATAATGTCGCGTACACCCCTGATGTCAAATCAAGTTATGTGACAAGATAACATTTACATAGTGCTTAAGAATGCACTTTCCACATACATCATATTTTAAACTGAATATGATTCAGAAGGTAAATAAATCTCTAACTCAGTTATTTCTACAAGCTTGTACTATGCTGGAATCTAGTGAACATCTCGGGAATTAGTGGAATTATTAAATTTATGTGCCAAACTACCAGACAGCCTCAACTCCCGTGATGTTTGGAATTCCTGTGTTTTGTGTGAAATTATTTGTTTATCTTCCCCCTCACTGTTCCTGACAGTTGTCAGTCACTCGGGCTAATGACCACAGCTCACATTTGCACACACTTCAGAGCCCGTGACGCCCTTCCCTGTGCATCGCTCCATTTGCTAATTGTCTCATAGTCCCTTTCCAATTTGCCACTAACGTGCCAGGCCTTTGAACACAAGATAATCAAACTTAAAAGAGATTCTATTTAAAGAGTAAACAGTCTCAGAGAGGTGTCCAAGGAGTTGCCTTTGAGAATAAGGTTCAGTTCACCGACTGGAGCTTTTATTTTGTGTGCTCAGAACCTTTGTGTTTCCCAGGTCCTTGGCTGGACTCTGCATGGTTGAGGTTGGTAGAAAAGACGACTCTGGCTCTGTGAAATATTTCTGCTATTGTGCTTGTCTAAGGAAATGTCCAGTCATCCCAGGTTGCGATCTTAGATATTATTTAACACAAGTCACTGTTCCTATAACTAATCAGGCCAAAGACCAGAGGATTTTAAACATGAAAGACAGAATGGAGTTAAGAAAACACCTCTGCTAACTCTCAATCCAATATTCTTTTTGTTAGCACCCTGTCATGCATTGGCTTGCAATAGTCTTGGTATTTTAAAGATACCGAGTTTTCGAAGTTGGTACAAGTGATGTGAAATGGAGATAATATATTTGAAGCACAAGTGCCATGTCGTGCGATGAAGCATGTAATAGAAAGGTTACCTTTCCCGCTGTCAAACTGTAAACACCGTGTCAGTATTTTCTCCATCGTTGCTGAAGTTGGAGAGGAAATACTTTAAAAGAGAGATTGTTTTTTTTAAAATATCAACTAAATAGTTACTACAAACAAAACTTTTATCTTAAAAATACAGAATCCTGAAAAAAAAGGAAAGAAATAAGAAGGGAGGAAGGGAGGGCATGTGGACAAGGAGAGAAGGAGGAAGGGAGGAAGGAAGGAGAACTAGAAGAGAAGTTGGTCCTTCACTGCACATTAATATTAAGAAAGAATGGCAAGTTTATGTTTCAACAGTTTGCTTCCGTCTTAGTATAAGCTATAGTTAGTTGTGGTGAAATCAGCATACATACTTTGTTTTTTTTCATGTATACATTAATGCATTTATGGGGTACAATGTGCTGATTTCATATACAATTTGGAATACTTCCCTCGTACTGGTTAATATATCCCTCACCTGATTTACTTAATTATTGTTTTAAGACATTTATACTCTATACTTAATAGATCTGAGGGTGAAATTTGGGATCACACCCACGGTGCATATTGCAAGCATACATACTTTAATTGCAGCATTCTCACAGGAAGGCAAATGTGGCTACATTGGTCACTTGTACCTCATGTTGTTACATTAAAAAAAAAAAAAAATCCTGGCTTGGCGCCTACAGCTCACTGGTTTGGGCACTGGCCACATGCACCAGGGCTGGAGGGTTCAAACTTGGTCTGGGCCTTTGAAACAACAATGACAACAACAGCAACAAAAATAGCCAGGCATCGGGGTGGGCACCTGTAGTCCCAGCTACTTGAGAGGACGAGGCAGGAGAATAGCTTATGCCCAAGAGTTTGAGGTTGCTGTGAGCTGTGATGCCACAGCACTCTACTGAGAGGGCAATATAGTGAGATTCTGTCTCAAAATAAAAAAAAAGAAAAATCCTATTACTAGTCCTCTCAAATATGTCACTTACAACTAACTAACATAAATAAAACTAAACATTTTGATGTTCAAATGACTGCTAGTTTTGACTTACTATTGTATTCTTTTAGGGATTGAGAGTAGGAAGAAAATGTTACAATTTTAATGCATTCTGTTGTTCGTCAAATGATCACCCTGAAACAGAAGGAATACAGAGTAAGTACCTTGAGATTATAATATTTTATATTAATTAAACCCACAAAATAAAATTAGTCCCTATCTCTCACTTTGTGAAAGTCAGATTTTCAGTTCTTTATTATCTGGCAATTTTTCATCAGGCCTAAACTTAACAAAGAAAAAGTGAAGGATTTTTTTCCCCTTAGTTAAAAGAAAGTGGCTTGAATATTTGCAGATTTATTCTCATGTCATGTTTATGATTACTCCCATCACTGGTGTTGGGAATAGAATTCTGGAGAAGAAATTCCATTGTCAAATAATGTGGGAATGGTGGTGGTAAATCTAGTATAATATTTGAGAGACAAATCAAAGAAGTTATCCTCTATGAGCCCTGAACAAAACTCACAGTGAAGAATTCTAAGCATCTGTATGAGAAGAGCCAGTCTATCTCACCCTGACCTTCTATATAAGTGTTCTGAAAACACAGTAGTTGTTAGGTAAAGTAATCTGAAATAAGAAAAGATAGCAGAGACTGCATTAGTTAGAGGGACGAGTATTCATAACGGGGACAGCATTCTAAAAACCCAGCTGTAAAAAGTAGTTCTCTCTGGGGATTCCTGGAGTTAATTGGAAGCTGGGTGAGAGAACCAGGAGGAAAGGGGCAGCCATATTTCAACTCGGATTGTTTTGAGTAAGCTGCCTGTTCTCTCTAGAAATCACATCAGCATTCCACCAGAATAGCATGAGGACATGCCTTTGGATCTGTTTACTGTCCCTGTTAATGTTTACCCTACTTAATCATTTGCAGTTAAACTTGATAGGCCCATTACATTAAACAACTTCTTCTCCGCCTCCAGCAGGTTTCAATCAATGAACAGACATGAATTTGTATGGAGAAAGATAGACATGAACTGACTTATAGAACACAGTTTTTAAGGCAAAAAAAATTTCTTTTCTCTAGCAAGATAGGATTAATGGCCTCTTCTATACATAATTGGAGATAAAACACATGTTAAAGTTCTGTGGATTCTTGGCCTGGAATTTGAAAGGAGTTAATGAAACAAACCTTATCACTGGGTACATATACTAAACCAACAATAGTACAGTACACAAAATTCACATAATTGTTATTTTTTGCACTACAATGCAACAGCTAGTGTAATCTTTTGTTTTAATTGGTAATTCGCTCATCAGTTTTGGGTCTTCTCTTACCTAAAATCACTTCCTCTTAGAAGGGTATGAAACACAGTCACATTTAAGATTATTTTCTAATTCTTAGTGAAGATATGGGATCTTTACAGGGTGTTGAAAATTTTACTTTGTTTGGAATTTCACAGTGATTTATATGCTATTTTATTTGGTTAGTACATTTAAAAAACTTCTGTGAACTCAGAGGTGTCTAGTGATATTGTACTAGTGCAATTTACTGCTTTTCATTTGCCCAAAGAAAGGTGGGATAAGTTGTGTTCTTCCTATTGCTAAACAAACACATTGTTTTGAACATGTAGCAATAAAATAAAAAAAACTCTGAAAGACACTAATATCCTTATAAATTATTGGAGAAATTATTTCATAGTACTTTAGCAGTTAGTGATTGAATTAAGTCTATTGGAAAAAATAATTAAGGTATTATACAATATCTCACCTTGTATTCTCCTATCCCCTAATACAACAGAAATTTGGTGAGGGACTATGGGGAACTGAGACAGGAGGAATTAGTTAAGGCCAGTAGTTTAAGACTAGTGTGGGCAGCAGAGATATCTCATCTCTACAAAAAAAAAAAAAAAAAACAAATTAGCCAGGTGTAGGGATATGGGTCTGTAGTCTCAGCAACTCAAGGAAAATTGCATGAGCCCAGGAGATCAAGGTTATAGTGAACTATGATTATATCATTGCACTCTAGCCAAGGCAAGAGAGTGAGATTCTGTCTCAAAAATAAATAAATAAAATAAATAAATAAAAGAAGAAAATTTAGCAAAGGAGCACTTCAATTGTAAACTTTTTTATTTGGAACTTTGTTTAATTCATGGATTATTCTGTGTACGTGAAGGTTTTACAGGGGAGTGATTTTACGAGATGCCTTAGCAGCCATTTGCAGAGTGGAGCTCCAAGCACAAAATCACTTCTGGAATGTTCACCAATGAAACAAAACTAATATCTTCTGTCACACGGGCTCACATAGTATCAAGGCAAGTATATCAGACTAAGAAAGAGATAATTAAAGCTCCTCGCATTTGACAGGAAGACAAACTTAACATGGTGTGAACAAGTTTATTAAACTCAAGACACTTTGATTGGGTTTCTTCTTCTGTACCATGTAGACCTGGGTCCTGAACTTGTTAGCAGAGTGGTTATTATACATTCTGCTTTTTTTTTGTTGTTAAAGAAAAGTTCTAATCTATGCTGATATTTCACATTTTAATTTGTGTGACCACAAAGTATGGAGGCAAAATATTACAGGGAGTGAGAAAAAAATACGGTGTTTTGGTACTCAAATACTTTGATTTTGAACTCTGACACTGTAACTTCTTAGTTGTATAACCTTGAATATATTTAACCGCTATCTTTAGCCTTTACACCTCTCTACTTCCCGAACTGTAAAACAAGGACCAGGGTACCTATCTATCTTTCAGTATTAAGTAGATGATGAATGTAGGCTATCAGTCACCCTGATGCACGGTGGGTGCTCCACAAAGGATAGTCCAATTTCCCTTTTAAACAGCAAGAGCCAAGAAATTTTGTTGGGTTACCTAAAGGTTCAGTGACTAAATCTGCCAGATGGAAAGTTGGGACATAGTCTATCAAGTGTGAACACATTTACAGAGACAACAGAATAGACTCTTGGAAACCACAAATGTCAGTGTAAAATCTTGGTGGGTATTTATCACAGATTTATCTTCAAAGAAATTTTATTTTCTAATAATTCTTGCTCTTTCAATTAAAAGGAAACACGGAGAGTAACTAGAACATGACACATATCTGGAAGGCATTTTCAAAAAATTACACGCCTTTCATGTTATTATAAATTGTAGCAGTGGTCAATTCAGAAATTTAAAGAGGGAAGAACTTAAAGGAAGTTCCTTATCATCTTGAACAGCGAGTGAGGATGTCTCTTCCTATGGCATCTTCTATTTAGTTTCTAGGAAGAAATCATTTCTTATCTTCAATATATTCTGTGACCTTTTAAAGTCCTCCTTTCCTAGTGAGGACGATTCATTGTTTTCTAAAAAAATAAGAAGAAAACGACCTCATGGTTTTCTGCGTTTAAGTGGAAAGTACACTATATCAGAATTCTTTTCTTCAAAACTGTGAATGTTCTTTTTTTAATTGATTCAGTTTGAAAATAGAGGCATTGTCCCTTTATCTGCTAAGAACATTTAGAAAGTGGTAACAGGATAAAAGAGGAGATAGAGAAAGCCTGTTTATTTCTTTCCTTATTGAGGGCTAATGTTTGCTGCACTTCGACCCTTCTTTTCCCTTCCCTAGCTTTTCTGCTAAATCTATACACATGCGTGCATGCCTGCACACACACACACACACACACACACATATTGTAATTGGACTACTAACATGTCCAACTGCGCCAAGCAGCCTGGCAAGTAATGTCTTCAAGAAGGAACTCTTCTATTAATAATAAATGAGCCCACAGCTTTACCTAGAGATTATCTTACCTACCTCACTCATTCTGTTTCAGTAATGTGTTTAACGCCAAGAATATCAAAGGCCATGTACAGAATGGTGAAGGAGGGCGTGCTGATCAACCCCTGAGGTGACTGGTCTGTAAGCACCGCAGAACTGAAGGCAAGGAGGAGACAAGAGGAAGGCGTCTCCTCTCCAACATCAGAGGAGGACAGAAAGGTTTAAATACCCTTCTTACCACTAGTGTTTAAAGAATTAGCAGTCCTTTCCCTTCCCCTCCATTCTTATCCCTTCTTTCTGCTTTTCTTTGCACACAAAATTTTAGAAGCAAAGATTTCTCTAAATTCATGAAACAGAAATTGTCCTTTTTTCCTTTTTTGAATGGCTGCCAACTGTGTAGAATGGCTCTAAGACAATAACATAAGCTATTGTTAGATGATGAAGATCCACTAGTGGAGCTGTCCATAGAAGCACGTGTTTTGCTGTGAAATCATTCTCTAAAATTTGCAGATCTAAGGTACTGGATATTCATCTATATGACAAACGTTAGTTAATCTTAAGAGACTACAATATCTTGGGGAACTTGAGTATGGCTACATTGTGCAATGTTTCATGTATAGAAAATCCTTTCTGATTATACCGGTCTTCTCATCAGTCTCTTAGTTTTTTTCTAATAACAGGAAAAATGTGGGCGTATTTTAAAGTCACACATTTCCACATAGAGTTGAACTGAGACTGACAACTTCTGGTAAGCATTTGAAGATTATAATGAGTGGAAGTATGAAAATGTAGGTTTTCACGATAGCCACTTGTTGAAAGTTAAGGGAAAAAAATGAGAAAAATCAGAACTAGTTAGTTTTCCTTTGTAAAAAGTTTATATGAATTATTTGACTTAAAACTTGTCCTAATCCTGTAACTTTCAATACCTTTGACTTTTCTTTTTCCTTAGGTAGAAGTATCAGCCTGTTCACCTCTCATCCTTTATTTGCAGGCATACAAATGGAACTTTTGGTATAATTGGAACTTTGCTCTTGCTTGGCAATTTTAGACACAAACTGATACTGAACACTTGGTGTGGAAAGGCCTTTCATACTATATTTTATACTTTCAGTACAAACTCAGGTTTTTCAGACAAAAATCAATTTTTATTTGTACTAATTATCTCTTTTTAAAAAGTTGGTGCCTCACTCTTCAATTGCCTGAATTTGAATCTGTCTGTTTTCCAACAGGTTCTGTTTCTGACTATCCCCATCTTCATGTTTTTTTCTGTCTTTGTAGAACAAAACAAGTTTCATCCTGTTCATTTTTCCCCTCTTCACACTAACAGGTCCTTCTAGTTCTTATCAAAAAGTTTCCTGCTTACAGAGAATCTGAGAAACTGGCAGCCCCGGAGTGGTTTCAAGGGCTTGTAGGACCAAAGATGAAGAAACCAGAAGAAACCAAAGAGGTAAGTTACTTTCTGGCTGCTCCAGATTTCCGATGTGGAGTGTGGTGTCATGTGGAGTGGCAAAGAGACCACATGGCTGTCACCAGCTTGTCACCTCAGATGACACAGAAGTGGTGTGGTTTTGGTGAGGAGCTTGTAAAATGTTCAAAAGATCCCAACAAAATGACCTTTCTCAGACTGAATGAGTAGAGAAAGGGGCTAGGCTTTAATGAACCCAAAGAGAAAGGAGGAATCTGGGAGTAGCAATAGAGAAAGAAGGTAAATAAGGACAGCATCACAGGGTGAAGAGGAAGTCTTGCTGCCTGACACATGAGCAAAATGTTCTTAAGAGGACGAAATCTTTTTTCTTTCTTCTTAGGTTGAGGAATTGCTGCTTGGACTAAAAAGGCAGAAGAGGAGGGAGAGATGAAAAGAAGGAAGGAAGACCTTTTATTAAAATAAGAGGTTCTTTTCTACATGCTATGACATGCCAAACTGGTGATGTTACATTTTATTCTTTCCTTATAAAATACTAGTAAAGTAAGTACTCTGATTACAGGAGCCTTGAAAATTGACAACTAAGACTAATTTTATACAAAGTGTGTAGTAATTCTTGTAGGGGCCCTAAAGTTCCCACTTTTTAAGTGCTCACTTAAGAGATTAAAGCTCTCACCAGAAGGGATTTTCTCATTGGCTCTTCTCTCTAGCATACAGGTAGTAAAGAAAAACTGGCTTTATTCTACAGAAGAAGAAATAAGAAACTCTTAAATGATCTTGAAGTATAAAATGTATATTTCAAATGATTACAAGTATATTGTTTTTAGTCAGATAAAATAGACCTGGGATCAAATGCTGATTTGATTTATTATTCATAAGTTATGAACTTGAAAAGCTACTTAAATATCCTAAATCTCAACTGGGGAAAATGATGGCCCTATTTGTTAGGGTTGTTGTGAGGCCAAAAATGAGTTAATTTAAAGTACTTAGCAGACAACCTGGTCCATCAGAATTTTTTATTGCTGCTGTAACAAGCCACCATAAATGTGGTTGCTTAAACAATGCAAATTTATTGTCATGCTGTTCACGGAGGTCAGACATCCGACATGAATCTCACTGGGCTAAAATTAAGGTGTCAGCAGGGTTACGTTCCCTCCTGGAGGCTGGTGGGAGAACCCATTTTCTTGCCTTTTCCAATGAAGCTGCACATCCTCCTGGCCCTGTGATATTTTCCTCTGTCTTCAGAAACAACCGAACGTGCCCGTCTTACCCTCACGGCAGGCAGGAAGTTGCTCTGCTTTAAAGATCACGTGATCAGGCCAGGCCTACCTGGATACTCCATTCTCATCTCTTCTAATTTGTCAGCCTTCATCACACTGCAAGCGCACTTTTGCAATGTAAAGGAGCCCATTCCAGGTTCTGGGAAATAGAATCTGGACACACTTTGGCCAGGTCATGATGCTGCTTACCAGAGCCTGGTACATCTCAATGTACTCAACAAATGTGATTACATCACGTGTGTTCTTGTTACCATCATTGTTACTGATTTTGCTGACATTTATTAGGTATTCTTTTGTGAACCAGCCCCTGAAAATTTCCCTGATAAGGAATCAGAGGCCAACTGATGTAAGGCCAACCAGCCAGCTGATGTTAATATTATACAATTCACAGCTTGTCATACAACGCAGTGCTTTTCTCATATTACACTGCTGAGAACAGCTGTAAAATACACACCTAATATCTATACGTAAGTTGAAATTTAAATTGTATAGAACCTAAAAATATAAATCTAGCTAAATTACTTAATTTTTATAACCAATACTTAAAAAAGCCAACACAGTAACTTTTCTACATGGCATAGAAATGCTCTTAAAATTTTACTAAGGAGAATTCTTATTATTGCTAAACTACATTGAACTCATGTTAGAATAAATTATGGATTTTAGATGACCAATGTTGTGTATCTGTGTGTTTTCCTTTTCCTTGCTTTGTTTTTCTTTTCTTTCCTTTTTTATTATTCCTAAGAACATGCATGATCAGTAGGAAAAGTTAATACCCTAAGAAGAGAACAACTTCTTCCATTTCTAATTTGTGATAATACATTGTTAACCTATATTACATTTTTCTAAGAGATTCCATATTGGTTCAAAAGAGCTACCGCTAAAATTGCTTGAAATATGCTGGGTTAATGTTTGAAAATGGACATCCACGTATACTCTGGTAGACTAATAATACCTTACAAACCTAATTTAATGTAAATAAATAGTTCTATTTTGTCTAGATAAACATTTTATATAGACAAATTTAGCTATAATTCTTTTATAACACTTTACAATCAAAATTGATGACAAGGAAATTGATAGCTGTTATGTCTTATTTTCCCCCATGAACTTAAGGACATCTATTTTTTAGTTATTCCTCCCAGGCAAACTTTTAAAATGTCTAAACATCTAATTCATAGCATTCTTAAACTTACTTCTACAATGAAAAACATTGAGAACAAAGTTCTATGAACAGCCAAATAAGCCAGTCTGAATCATTACTCTTTTTTGTAAATTCAGTATTTTTTTCTTTAGCATTCCATAAGAGGAAGTTGCTTCATCAACAAATGAACTGGAACTATCTGACCAAAAATCAGTTCAGCAATAAATTTAGCTTTTCAAAATTTGCATAGGTGATGACATTTCTGGCCTCAATTTCAGCAATAAATGGAAAGTAGATTTTTCTGTAATGTTCCAGCTAATCTTTTTTTGTTGTTGTTTTTTGTTTGTTTGTTTTTAGAGACAGAGTCTCACTTTGTCACCCTTGGTAGAGTGCTGTGGCATCACAGCTTATAGCAACCTCCAACTTCTGGGCTTAGGTGATTCTCTTGCCTCAGCCTCCCAAGTAGCTGGAACCACAGGCACCTGCCACAATGCCCAGTTATTTTTTTGTTGCAGTTTGGCCTGGGCTGGGTTTGAACCTGCAACCCTCAGTATATGGGGCCGGCGCCCTACTCACTGAGCCACAGCCTCCGCCCATTCCAGTTATTCTCATGGCAGTGTTGCATCCCACAATATACAAATGCCTTGAGTGTAAACATAGCCATTTATGATGCTCCAAGTACGCGTTATTCTGTTACAAGGGCTTTTCACTGGAGGACTTTTCTCTATTAATTTGTATTCAAATCGGAAGTTATTATTAGGTAACGACTGGAGCTTGAAAAATGTTTTTCATTTATGGGCTCTCATACAGAGTCAATGATAATAGCTACTCAACTGAGATCTTCAAAAGAAAAGTTAGTGCCAAGAACATCTAGGATTTATTCAATAAATGGGAAAGAATGAAATAGTACAATAGAAGTATATATTTTATTTACTTTTGTGTAGAGAGAACCTTTAGAGACCCAAGGCAGAAATCCTAATCTATATTTTGCTTTCTTCTCAACCATTCCACCCCCCCACACACACATAAAGACACATACACACATAAACACATACACATATGCACACACACTTTTATGCATACATAGTTATATCTCAAATACCAACATAATACATACAGGAAATAAATGCAGAACACAAGTGTGTCCTTAAGAAACAATAATACTTTCACTTCTATTTTCAAAGATACTACAGGCTAAGAGGATTCATTGTCACAAAGCAAATCTGAACAAATTTCTTTTGTTATGTACCCATTTCTTTAGTTGAGAGCTAGTGATATTATTCAGCAGTAACTTGAGTACAAGTCTTCTAGTATAAGGCATCAAGCGAATGTTTGTGAAAGTGCAGGAACAGAAGTGACCCAAACAGCTGGCATTTAGCATGGGTGAGGTAATAAAAGCTCACCTTTTATGCCTAGATAAGGAGGCCCCTCAAAACCAGAAACTCTCAGAAAAGAAGATTTTGGAAGAGAAGCTACTTGCAGCCTGAGACATATATATTTTTGAGCTTCACTCTACCAAACTTCTTAGTTGCTTTACTAAGCCAACAAAAATATATTAAAATGTGCATTGGAATTACATCTGAGTATTAGGAACTGACAGTAGCAGCACTGATTCTACTTTCCAAAGTTTTAGTGTCAAAAGGACTAAAAAAAATCATTAAATGGTGACCCAGATGAGTGAGTTCAAGTGGTATGTGGGAAAAAAATAACCACATATGTTTTATTTTTTGACTGTAGTAAGCTTTTTCTCTGTGCCAGCACAGTCTTCAGAGAATATGGTATTTTTAGTATAATAAGATAGATTGAATTATGCCCAAAGGCAGAGTAAGAGTGTGTATTTACACTGACCCCTCTTTTATATATTTACCCCTGTGTGCTATGGATGAGAAAATGTTCAAAATACCTAAAATGTAATCATTCAATGATAAAATTATATTAAAAAATGTTTGGCATTTTGGGTGGCTTTTTTTTTTTCTAAAAAGCTTTGAACATTTCACTGACTTATCCATCAAACTTGGTAATACTTGGAGTGATATGGGGTCCTAACTGTTGTCCTGTGTTGAAGAGAATGAACCCCCTGATAGAAAGCTGGTTTTGGATAGCTATCACTGCCAACATTGTCAGAAGCCTGATTTATGAGTCATCATGGCACACAGGTATTTGCTTTTCACAACCTTAGCCATCAGCATGTAGTACAGTATATCCTCGAATCTGAAAGCAAAGTGGTACTTATTGACATCATATAGGATCTTGTTAGAAATATAACACTAAGCACTGACCCCTGCAAGGCCTCCTGAATCAGAATTCTGACAATATCTGCACATGATTCGTATACATATTAAATTTAAGCAGCACAGATTTTGAACATAATATTCCCCAACAGAAGTCTCCTCGATGATGAACTTTCATTACTACCACCTGAGAAATCCTACTGTTCATGTTCTTAAATCTCAATTTATCCCTTTGATACCTATCGTCCCACCTTCTTGGATGTCTTTGTTGCCTAGAAGACCCTTTTTAAAAATTGTGTTATTTTTGTGATACAATCTTATGCTCTAAGCAAGTTCGTTGCAGATAAATAGATCCATTATTCAACCTGGTCTATAGCCATGAATTGTAGGTTTTTAAATCCTTAAGGAACTTTATAAATCATCCAGGTGCAACCTAATACTTTCATTTTTTGGAAGAGAAAACTGAAGTTTGGACAGGTGAAGGGACTTGCTCACTGTGTGAATCATTCATTGACTGTGGCGTACTCTATCTTAGTACAGGTCCACTATTCATTCTTAGTTACCGACTCTTTCCTGTTTTGTCACTTTGTTTCCTGTTGAAATTCATACACTCTTTCTCAACACACAGGTGCAGAAGCTGTTTAATGGATTGATTTTCCTTAGATTCCTTACCGAAGTTTGTAGTAAGGTTTCCATTTATTTATGCCCCATGGTTCCATCTTTGCTACCAGATCTGTGTATAAATTATCATATTATCAGTTTTCCATGAAACTCTTCTGATCTCTGTGTCTGCCTGGATTTGCCTTTGATGTCAGTGACATTCTATTCAAACCTCTTGACCATCAGGCATTGCTGACTCAATCTAGAAACTCTTCTTAAACTAGAAACTCAATCTCTCCCCAGTATCTCATTGGCTTTCCTGCTCCAGTTATACTTGTAAGCTTTTATAGTCTCGGGCTGGGGGTTAGGATAAAATCTCAACTCTACTCTCTACCCTCTCTGTCTCATTTCTTACTTACTCTTAAGAAAAAATACTAATGTTAGCCATGGCAAAGTCATGATTGCTAGGAGATTGTAATTTCTGGTGAAAGAAAAACCTTGAGTTCTCTTGGGTTTCTGTCTGCCTGTTGGGGAACTCTTATAGCTATTAGATTACTCGTCCTCTTCAGATGGTTTTCTGTGTTTCTCTTGTGTAGTTAATAGAGGAACTTTCAGGCAGAAATACTTCCTTTTCTTCTTATAAACTTATGACATAAAAAAGGAAAAGGGAGATATAGCCTTGGCCCCAACAATTTACTTCAGTTTCAGCCTGATGTTCACTGTCTTTCTATTAGGTGGAAGTTCGCTGCAGCTCGCCAAGGGCAGACACCACAGAAAGATTTAAGATTAAACTCTAATTTGTAATAAAAACTATTAATTGACCTGGAATCTCCCTGGAGCATACCTCTCTATAAGGAGCTTGGCAATGGAGACAGGTGGAAAAATATAATGGAAGGAGTGCTCCTTATCCAAAACAGCAATATTCCCCAGAAAAATTTTCAAGGTTGGAATTTTTAAAAATAGTTATTCTATCTACAAAATTTATGACTCTTGAATCATACTGGGGTTTAACCAAGCTTTTCTTTTTATAGGACTTATAGATAAAATTCTTATAAAACGAGGCAAAAATCTTTTTCCTTCACTGGCAACCTATTTTGCATCTTAGCCAAGCACAGCAAGTGCTGTGGAAAAATAAATAAATATGTCTGACGCTCTGCTCAGGGAGATAGCACAGGCATAATCCACTGTTAAAAATAATTTTAAAAGCAAGTGTTTATTTTTATATAATTCATTCATTTGAATGTTAGGCCTATGCTAACCAATTTGTACACTAATGTTGAAAGATAAATGAAATTTTTTTGAATCAAGTTTTCCATCTATCTTTTTAGGAATGACTTTGGATTGCTTAACTGTCATAGACGACTTTCCTAAAAGTCCTTTATCTAATGAATTAATTTTACTGTCTGTATATTCATCCTGTTTTATGGTAAATTGCATAGTAAAAGAAGAGTATAACCGGAGTAGAAAAATGCTATATGTATAAGTTGGTAATTCAAAATTACGTGAAACTCATTCTCTCCTTATTAGAAACAAATGCTGTTCTCACTAATATGGACTTTGTTACATAATTTTTCCTTTTATTCTCTTTATTCTTTAAGAATGATTACTGAGTTACAGCTAAGTATAATATAAAGACACAATTGAAATTTGTTGAATGCCCGTTTTGAAGGTAAAAAATATATCAGGCTTTATAATGTGGTACAATAGTCTTATTCAGTGAGGAACAATTTATGTGAAAATTCAGTAAGTGCTACAACATCTCAAATAGCTGAGTACAGTAAGCACCCTTTGCATGAAAGAATGTTTAAAAAATCAAGCTGAGCTTTAGAAGCATCTATCACTATATTAGGATCTTCACTCAATAAACTGGACTGGTGTGTCTCTCAGTAGGACTGTCACTGCAATGATTCTGCCTGGGGAGATGCTGTTTTATGAAGCGTGGGAGGATCAATGCTTTCATCTAAAACATTACATTTAAAAAGGTTCAAAGTTGCTGTAAATGGATTAACCCTTTTAATGATTTATTTAAAAAGTTATTTGGACAACTGTTTAATCCAAAATGTTTTGTAGGCAATAAATTTCTGTTAAAAAATCTGATCTTCCTGTTAATTTGATAGTAAATTATCAAGAAAAGCAAGTCCTTGCTTGACTCTAATTTTAAGAACTATTCGTTTTGGTAAATTAATATAATTTCTGCTAATTTCTACAGCAGAGTTGAAGCCTAACTTTGCAGGCCTATATTTTGATTCATATAAATTTTTACTTTAATAAATTGCCTTTACAAACCATTAAAATAACATTTATCATTGGGTACTCAGTGATAAATCAAATATTAGGTGTAAAACTATAAAAGAGTGCTTTTTGTGCTAAAAATGATCACTTACAGGCAATATCATATGGCTTCACCTGAAACTAGGGTTGGTAAATATGCAATTTCATTAATATGATGATTGACACCCAGTAACACAAATGGTTGGTCTACCAGGTGTCCTCAGACTAGGGCCCGTGGGTCACATGCAGCCTGCCTAGGACATTTATCTGGCCTGCTGGGTGTTTTTGCTGCCGCTGCCTGTCCTGCTTAGCAGCCAACTGGTCCCAGGGCCCGTAGTCCAGCCCTCCAATGGTCTGAGAGACAGTGAACTGGCCCCCAGTTTAAAAAGTTTGAGGACCCCTAGTCTAGACTATGTATATACTTATTAAATGAATTAAAAAATGGTGAACAGTTGAGAAGTATTTTCATATGTTAGTCTTCTTGTAGATCTACTGCTCGCCTCTACCATTTCTGGATTAACTCGTATTGATTATATGTATGTCTTGTATTTGAGGAAGCAATTCCACATTTTTTGGTTATACAGTGGTCTTTCCTTTTCTCTCTCTCACACATGCACACACACTTGCATGTGCAATGTAAGTCCTCCATGGAGACTCAAAAATAAACTAGGTCATCTACTAGAGTTCCTTTCAATACTGCAATTATACGATTTCTTTCAGACATATATGGATGCAGTACTCAAGACAAAACATATTTCTGAGCAGGATCAGCCTGAGTGTGAGCACTGAAGCCAGCAATTTGGATGTGCCACCCACAGGCATCTTTTCATGCTTCATTAGAGATGCAAGACAGTCTTGCCAGGATATGCCTACTCTTATTTCTATTCTCATATGTAAAGGAGGGTATAATTTATTTTCACAACTCAAGACTTGGTAGATAACAATCAAACAATGAATAAAGATTCTTATATTTTAATTTTAGAATAAATAACCTGGGACCCCCAGTAAATATTTCAGAATTATTTTGAAGATTTTTATTATTTTCAAAAAAAAAAAAATGTTCCTGGCTTTAGTTTTTTCCTATGGGCTCAGTGAAAAATATTTGCTTTCCTAAGGCCTGAGCATGTACCGGTTCCCCGACTTCCAGGTTGTTTCTCTGGCTGAGCAACGCTTCACTGTGGCGGCATGTGTCCAGGACAGCTGTTTATTCCACATGTTTCCATTGAAAGTGTATTAACCTGAGCTTCTGGGGATAATTACCATCGTATACAGGTGCCTTTGGGTGTTAATGATTCCTCTTCTGCCCTCTCCCTTGATTGGCTGGACCCGGTACTACCATGCACCACATGCTTGGCTTTTCATGGTACCAATGACATTTTGAAAATCATCCACATGGACTTTGGCCAAGAAATCTTGAATTTTGGTAAATATTTTTCTATTAGCTGTGTAGAAATGAATAAATAGGCCATGTGCTCTAGGATAATATGTATTAATATTTACTGATAATAATTTGATTCACTTATCTTTGGTGGTCTGAAATCATTCAGATTTTATATATATTTTTTGAGAGCCTGAGAATGGCAACATGCCACTTATATTTAAGGAGGTAAAAGAAAAAAAAAATCACTGATATCCTGATCACAAATATTCTTGATTTGTTTTCCCAATGGTTAAATAATGAAAGTAACTAATCCAGAGAGCAAAACTAGCAATACTTACCTTGTAACCTTCCTATTCATACTGTTTTAACAGTTCCTTACCTGATTGATTTTCCTACAGAGAGCATGAATTTTACATATGCTGGCTGTATTTGTCTACTTTGATTCTCTAGGAAATTGCTTCTGACCAAGAATGTTTCTGTTCCTATGAACGTTTCAAATACTGTATGTGAAACTTTAGAGCTAGGAAGGAACTTTCCAATAATTTTATCACAACTCCTCATTTTTACCAATAAATGTTTAAAAAATAAAAAAAACAAGGAATTAAGAGACTTGTTGAAGAACACAGGACTTGTTAAAAAGTATTTGCCACTTAAATGGGTTTTGTAAAACCCCTCAAAGTCTAAGCTCTGGTATTCAGTGCATATCAAACAATAAATTTGATAAAAATTCTTTATTCTATGTAGTTAATATTATCCCATTTCACTCCCAAGTAATTTGTTTTTACCTATGTTTTATAATAGTCATTCCTTACTTGGCTACAGAGTATCTGGAAGTCCTGTATGAGCCGTCTGTTTCCCTGCCTGCTGGGCTGCATGTGCTGTGGAATTATTAGCATACAAAGGCACCTGCACATGATGGAAGAGGAATTATTGGCATACAAGGGCACCTGTACAGGATGGAAGAGGAATTATTAGCATACAAAGCCACCTGTACAGGATGGAAGAGGAATTCTTAGCATACAAAGGCACCTGCACACGATGGTAAGAGACCACTGTGTTGTCTCTTATAGGTTTGCTCTAAGTCTATCTATTCAGCCAAGACCATGCTCCTCTATCCACATTTGAGATTGCTCACAACTCCTCTTTGCCTGGGTGTTTAAAATGTCATTTTTAACTCAATCTGGTGCACACTGTCCTAAATGTCTTCTTGTATTTTCCTTACCCTATCATTGATAAGCTTCTCCTTCTCTGACATTTTCTTTTTGGTTACTGATTCAACCATCTTCCAGACAGGCAAACAAATTGGGCACTTGGGAGTCACCCTGCATTTCTCCACCACCTTCCACCTAATTTATCACAAAGTCCCCCCAACGTCTTTCATTGAAATCTGTTATCTGTTCCCTCCTCTCCTTCCTTGTCTATCATAGCTCATCATAATGCTGAACATGCAGTAGGTGGCCCACAAATATTTATTGTTGAATAAATAGAAGGTAAATGAGTAAATAAGTGATGCCTAAGAAATAGCTTCTGGGCTTATGTAGCTTCTGTTCTCATAAATGGAGAAAGATAAAGAAATAAATGTGTGACTCCTGCTGTTTTCAAAGAGTGGGCATGTGTGTGTGTGGGGGTCCTTGTCCCAAGCTGGAGCTCAAAGAAATATTTCTGAAGAGTGAAAGACTAAGCAAGAAATACATTTATTTATTCATTTATAATCTAGTTGAGTTGGTTTTCTACTATTGCCTTTAGATTAAGTTAGAAGGGGTTAAAATGGCCGAAGACAAAGGGAAATTTAGTTTTCCATAAAGACCAGTCTAGTTTTTCTATTCCCCACGTAGGCATGACTGCTTATAATTTTTTTTCTAAAGGACATCAGAACTGTCTTCAAAATTAATGACTCACAGAGAAAGATCTGACTCCAAATTTGAGTCACAAATCATAAAACAACTAACTAGAAAATTGCATTAGTTAGTTTATAGAACATAATTCAAATGGATCTTATGTTTTGGTATAAAGTATTAAACTCTACAAATATACTTATAAACTGACAAGGCCATCTTCGGGCTCCTCAGCCCTGTGAAGGAAGCTCCCGTTCCGGCCTAGTCTCAGCCATGTGGTGACATTCAAAGTGAACAGTCTCATCTGGGGGTTTTACATGATTTGTTCTGGAATAGTCACACCATATGTTAACAATAATAGAAATAATAATAACAATTCAACTTTTTCTAATACATTCTCTGTAACAAAAAAAACTCTTACTTGAGAATTCTTTAACTTTTCCTTTATAAAGTGTATTAATGTTCATAGAAAATAATCTAGTTATCAAGCAATCTTTCATGCTTGTTCTTTTATTTGTTTTTAATAAAATTCTCTTTTCAGGATTAGTCTGCAGCAAATAACAACCTTATCAACTCTTGAATTACCACATATATTTCATAAATAGTGAATAAGCTGACAGCTCTAATACTGCTTCTAAAGTTAAATGTAGACTATCTTTAGTGAATTGGCCAAATAACATTTTTATAATTTTATAATGACTAAGAAATACCTAAGTAACAAAAGAAAGCATACCCTTCTCTTAATATTTCACATTCACTTTGCTTCTTTTTTTTCCAAGAAAGGAAACGTCCTATTCCTAATTATGCACCTCTTTATGTCTTAATTCACTTAATATGATATGTAAGAAATTCAATAAACAAAAAACACTTGTCCTTTCTGTAAGGAAACCATTTACATTTGCATTTAGTATGAACTTCTTATTGAATTAGTTCTCTTAAAAATGATTTTAAAAAATCTATTAATATAAAATCACAACCCACCTTCATCTTCACTTATTTTTAGGTTACTTTAATCACTAAATGCAATAACAATGCATCTTAAACTTGGTGACCTACAACCAGAGCTATGAATGTTCCAGGTTCCATAAAGGAAGATAAAGCTATCACTTTCATCAGGAAAAAATGAAACTGCAGTTATTTTCCAGTATGGGAAGATAAATAGCATTAAGCTATGAGTAATCTGTGTCTTTCCTAGTTCTCTCAATGAGTGACTAATATTTAAAAGTTGATTATGGGATACAGTTAATTTTAACCTAGTTTTTGGTTAAGGGAAGTAAAATATTTTTATGGATCTTATGTAAGTGTTAAGACTAATGGCATTTGCTTTATTTCCTCCATTAAATAAACTGGGCTCATCCATTGTCTCGTCATTTTCTGGCTAAAAGATACATTCCTTGTTTTCCCTTCATGGCTGTTGATAGTTCCTGTTTTTTATAAACAGTGTTAGTGAAAAAAAAAAAATCAAAATGTCTTATGTCCCAGGGTTGTACTACTTTCAGCCTCTCAGGGGTCAACAGATAGGGCAATGAAAGGAGTTATGCACTGTCACAGCCTGAACAAAATATCATCAATCAGACAATAGGATTTCACTCTCTGCTGCCTTCTTTCCACTAGAGTGGAAACAAAGGAAAGAATCCTCAGAAAAGCAATTCTGCTGAATTACTTTGTAAGACCAGGGGAAAAAAAGAATAGTGCTTATGTCTCCAGTAAGCACTTTCCAACATGAATAAATTGTTCCCAGAAAATGAATTTTATGTGAAATTTTATTTCATAAGCACAAGAGGCTCAGAGTAACAGTACACAAAAGCTTAAAAAAAAACTGGAGTCAAACTTTCTGTTAAGTACAGGGAAAAGTCCTCACCCCAACAAGATCTCTTTTGCTGCCAGTCAGCCTAACATGCCCCTCCAACAATCCCTAATGGCTGCCAAGCTGAAGCCATGCTTTGGAGGGATTTGTAGCTGAGCTCTATGATACTCTCTTAAGTCAAAGGTGCAGAATTTTGCTCCCTTCTCAAACCACGTCTTAGGAACTATTTCACACTTCACTGTACATACACAACCTCCCCACTCCCACACACATACACATACACAGGATTAAGTACTCCAGCAACAAGAGCATAAAAAACACTAACCAGACTAGAAATTTGAGGCCATTGAATGAATGAGCTTTGAAATTATTCTTACTTCGACTGTGTTTTTTTCCTCAGACATCTTTCATTTGCTGGATAGCAGATTATTCCAACATGTGCATATTCAAATTCTTGGAATGAATAGGAAGGAATGTAAAGATTTGAAATGAATAGGAAGGAATGTAAAGATGTTATAAATTAAGGTTAACCTTTCATTTTGTCTTGTGATTATTATGGAGTAGGGGTGGATTGGTCACCTTTGAGTGGAATTCCATAGTATAATATATGGTTCAAAGTTTTACAGATACAACTTTTAAATTCAGCTTGTTAATATGTTGTTTAGGATATTGCATCCTCATTTATAAATGAAATATGTTTGTAATTTCCCTTTATAATAATATATTTTTTCCAATTTTAATATCAAATTTATCCAGATGAAGTAGAGTAATTTTGAAGTATTTCTTCTTTTTTATTGTCTAAAATATTTGGCATGATCTTTTTTTTTAAATTATCTTCTATTTTTATTTATAAAGATAAATATTCTCTATTTTTTGAGACTTTGGGAAAAAAAGAAGTTAATTGATGACTCTATACTGAATCTCAGAGTCAAAGCATTCTATGGTAGACCTACTTTTATCTGACAATGTGAATGTTACTTTTATTATTATTATTGCTCAATATTTCATTGCAGCAATCATCTGATTTCTTTTCTGATTATATTTACCTTCGTTAGTTCTTTACAAGTTTTTTGTTTCTAGTCCTTCTCTTAAACGTTGTTATTGTTATTAAATTTTAACCCTCTTTAATTTTGTGAAGGCAAAAAGTGGAAATCAAATAAACACATGTACACGTATAGAAAAAAATTAAAAAAATAAAAATGAAACAAAGTTTTACAGATACTTTAGATGTAATTGGATTTTAGGAAGCTGAAAACGCTAACTTCATAAGAAATAGCTGCTTGACTTAAAATCTCCACAATTGTGAATAATTTTGCAAAAAGGCATAGAACTGACAGGCATACAGAATAAATGTATATGATGTCTCCAAATGATGTCAATAAGCTAAAGCAGACTTTACATGTAATGTATATACTTATAATCTCCATCAAATGGCCCAAAAAGGTATGTCTCAAGCTCATTGTCCCTCTTTCTACAAAATGATGAGGAAGATCAGAAAATCTTATATTTCATTCTCTTCCTGCTGTGCTCCAAGTGCTTTCATGTCAGTAAAATATTAATAATTTTGAATATTGTATTTTACGTGTTACTTTAGTAGTTATTCTGATAATATCTAGGAATATTCCTTAAACTCATCATCTCAAAAATAAACGATCTCCATTAGCAATGGTGACTTGTATGGGTGCTAACTTTGGGTGTTACATCTTCTGACCTCATTCCATATTATAAATTCCCGTTAGTAAGGTTTTTCTATTAACATGAGTGTCTAGATGAGGCTTTTAGCATAAGTAATAAATACTGCAAACAATCAATCTGCAGAGCAAATACTTTGTAGTTTTGGTTTTACCAAACATAGTAACAATTTTTTTTGAAGTCAGATAGAACATGAACTTTATTTAGAAAAGAGTTTCCTGTAATCTTATTATGAAAAGACTTCTTATTTTAGATATACTTCTATCAAACTTTACTATCTTGTTTCCCCCATCTTTTATAGACTACATCCAACCAGTGTATTATTTTTAAAAATACAGGTTCAGGGACTAGCTTGGTGATGAAATAGGTACACCAATAAAATAGAGAGGTGACAAGTGACACAAGGAAAGTTATAAATATTAGTTCTGGAACTTAAAAACTAAACCAATATGAAGCAACTTATTATACAGTGGAACAAATCTAAATCACCAGAAGGCACATTTATTTAAAGAACAGTATCACAATATTGAAATTTCTTCCCCAAAGGGACTTTTTCTCTTTTTATCTCTTAAACATCTAATATGGATACAAAGTAATTATATATTTGTAGTGTTTAGTTTTTACCAATGACTAGATAATGCTTCTATGGTATTGAAAGTCTCACAGATAACTATAAACACAGGACAAAATTTTTAAACATCTACTCCAAAGCACTGGAGTATAGCCAGTAGGAGACAGATTCTACAGGGGCCAATGTTTGGAAGAATAGAATGGCACCAAGTGAGTGAGCGGGTGGGTGTAGCTTTTATTGTGCACCATGAAAATAACCAAAAACTCTGTTAAAAACTTTTCTTTTGGCTTGGCACCTGTGGCTCAAGTGGCTAAGGTGCCAGCCACATACACCTAAGGTGGTGGGTTCGAATCCAGCCCAGACCTGCCAAACAACAATGATGGCTGCAACCAAAAAATAGCCAGGCATTGTGGCAGGCATCTGTTGTCCCAGCTACTTGGGAGGCTGAGGGAGGAGACTTGCTTAAGCCCAGGAGATGGAGGTTGCTGTGAGCTGTGAAGCCACAGCACTCTACCCAGGGGGATAGCTTGAGTCTTTGTCTCAAAAACAAACAAACAAACAAAAAAAAAAAAAACAGAAAAACACAAAATTTTTCTTTCTGATTTGGAATGAAGAGGGACTATCCTAGCTACTGGTAAGTAAGCGGGAATCCTAGAAAAAGATAGACCTATAGACTTTTTGCTCAAGATTCTGTAAATAAACTCTCCCAAATTTCTGACTAAATCCAAATTGTATTTGCTTGAACAGACTGCAAAAGCCTATACATCCAAGCTTAATGGAACACAGCAAATACTTTGCCATATAACAACAGTTTTGAGGGCAGCGCCTATGGCTCAAAGGAGTAGGGCACTGGCCCCATATACTGGAGGTGGCAGGTTCAAACTTAGCCCTGGCTAGGTTTAAAAGAAAAAAAGAAAACAGTTTTGAGTCCAACTAAGTTAATTGTCCACTACAACAAATCAGCAAAATTCAACCATCTTTGGATAAATACAACAGGAGTCCAAGAAGATGTAACATAACATTCATAATGTCAAGGACAGAATAAAAACTCAGTAGATATCAGAAGAAATAGAAAAATATGGTCCATTATTAGAGGAAAAAATTGAGGTAGAATGACTTAGATGTGGAAATTAGCTGACAAGATTTTAATGTGCTAACATAAGAAAAGAATGCTTACGATGAGTGAGAAAAGAGGATATATTACTGAGAAATAGAAATAACATAAAAGATCCAAATAAAAACTTTACAACTAAAAAGTAAAATATATAAAATTTTATATTCTCAGTGAATGTAACAGCAAAATAAAAATGGCTAGAGAGTCAGTAAACTTCTACAGGAAGTGATAAAATTATTCTATTGGTAAAACAGAAAAAAATTCAAAAAAAGCAGTGCTTCAGAAACCTAGGCATAGATATCAGAAATTGTAACATAAATGTCTTTAAATGGGAGAATGAGAGTAAAGACACAACAGGAAGAAGAATTAATGGCTATATATTTTTCCAACATGGGGAAAGACAAATTTATAGATTTGTCTTAGCTTAGTAAACCCTAAGACTGTTTAAGTAGAACAATGACAGATGTGGGAAAACACTGGTGAACTTCTAAAAAAAAAGAGATAGAAAATCTTGAAATCAATCAGCAGGAGAAAACTGACAATAATGATTCAAATTACTTCTGCCTTCTAATCAGAAACAACTGAGACAGAAGACATTAAATCAACATCTTTAAAGTATTGAAAGAAAAAAATCAATTCAGTAGAATTATGTATTCAACAAAAAATAGTCAAGCATGAAAGCAAAATAAAGATATATACAGATATACCTATATTACCAGAGATGCTAAAGTTAGGTATTCAGACTCAAAGAATTACATTAAATGAACTCAGTACTCTAGAAAAAAAGGAAGAGCTTTTGAAAAGGTAAATTTGTGGGTAAATTAAAAAGACAATTTTCCTTTTGAACATCTCTAAAGTACATATGCATTGGAAGCATTTTAGACAACAGACTTAAAATGAAAGGAATTGCAGACATCTTGGATTTGACTTCCTGGTGTCTGGTGTGAGCAACCAAGTGGATGGTGATGCCATTTAATGAGATGGAGGAGATAGAAAAGGCAGAAATCTGTAGAAGATATAATACTTATTGGGATATTATGCATTTTAACGCAGAAGATGTGAAATGCGTAGGAAAATAATTTGGGCATATTCCTCGATATGAAGGTCTGGACATCAGGAAGTGGTTTGGATTAAAGGCTTGCATCTGAACAACATTAACGCAGAGAAGACACTGGGAGTCATGGCTGTGAAGGAAACATCTCTAGAGAAAGAGGAGCACTGGCGTAGAAGCATGCAAGTTATCTGAAGCTCAGGAATTCCAACATTTGAAGGGCAAATAGACGGGAGTTAGCAACAAAGGAAACCTGGGCCATGTATTGGAGGGCAAGGATACAGTGTTTTAAAGAAAAGAGCTTTGAATAGCTTGGATGCATGTAAAGTAAAACTCTGAAATCCCACTGGTTTTAGAACATAGGCTACTGCTGATTGTAAGAGACATCACTTTGGTAGAGGGCAAAAACATGAAATAAAATTAGACCCTCAGGAGGAAGGCTTGCATTGAAGATGAGAATATAAAAACAGCAGTTATAGATAGTATTTACAAAAAGTTTGGCCGCAAAAAAAAAGGAACAAGGAGGAAAAAACTGGGAGTTGGAAGAGGAGAGAAAATGAGCTATAGACATGTATTTTTTAAACCAATGAGGATCCTGTTCAGAAGATAGAAAGTGGACACGAGAGACTCTGAGCTCCTGGGAAACTGGGAGAAGTTATGACAGATTTGAGCTACTTAATTTTAAGAGTTAGTCCACCAGAGATAACATTTTAGGGAAGTTTTTTCCTTAGTCTTATTCAAGTAATCAGAAGTTTTGCTGAGTATGAAATTTATAAAGTAGTTATATTTGATGCTAAAATATTTTAATTGTGAGTCTGTGTGATTTTAAGTTTCCAGTATTTAAAACTTGTGCTCCTTGTGCTCCAAGGTAGGCATTCTTTCTTTCTTTCTTTCTTTCTCTGGGGTGCCAAGTCTTTTCTCACCCCTTCTCTTTTTTTCTCTTCCCCTCATTCTCATCTCCTTCCCCCCTGCTATATTCCCTCTCTCCAATAGAAAATAAACTCATACTTTTATATCCTTAAGAAAACCCTTATGTTCCAATTAATGAAAAGTTATAGATATAGTTTATCTACTCAATAAAGACTGTTTTAAAGGGAAATGTGAATATAGCCAGCAAATTAGTTTCCAGTAAGTACATAACTGAAACAGAAGAACGGAAGATGTATTGCAAGGCAGTGGTTTATTTTTGTAGATTTACCTGAGTGATTTCTTCTCAGAGCAAGCAAAATGCTTTATTTAATTGCGTTTTAAATTTGGCTAGCATGCACACTGAACTCACATGGAGGATATTCTAACAGAGTTATCAGTACCATTTTAAAAGGCATTTAAAACCTTCCACCTTTTTTATTTGATTCTGAGTTTAACTGTTGTTGGCATATATGAGAGCTACATTTGTGTACACTGATTTCATAGGAGCACAATTTACAATCACAAAGATGCGGAAAGAACCCAAGTGCCCATCAACACAAGAGTGGATTAATAAAATGTGGGATATGTATACCATGGAGTACTACTCAGGCATAAAAAATGGTGATCCAGTATTGTTTGTAAAAACCTAGATGGAAATGGAGACCATTGTTCTAAGTGAAGTATCACGAGTGGAAAAACAAACGTCACGTGTATTCAGAACTAAATTGGAATGAATTAATCAACACTTCCGTACACATGGAAGTAAAACTCAACAGAAATCAAGTAGATGGGAAAAAAGGAGAGGAAGTTGGGTAAATTCCCACTTACTTAGAACAGTGCACACATTCTGGGCAAAGGGCACACTTAAAACTTTGACTTAAAATGCACAAAAACAAATTATGTAACCAAAACATGTGTACCCCTGCAATATTATAAAATTCAAAAAATTAAAAAGCCTTCTACATTAATTGACTTTGATTGATGGTTAAAGTTCAAAGTCCCTGCTATGAAACAACCCTGCTTAGCCTACTGAGAATGTAAACAAACATCCACCAGAGAAAAGTAGATTAGCAAATGTCCTGCCAGATTTTCAGCCACAGCAGGGGACTACGTAGGTGACCCTGGCTATATCTAAGACATATGGCAGAACTTCTCTAACTGTACGATAAGATGAGCCTACCAGCCACAGCTCAACCTCATAGTTGTTAGATAATCAAATAGCTTTTTGCTTTAGTTGAGCTGCTATGAGGATGATTGTTAATTGGCCAGCTGAATAAATGGACTAGCTGGAAACTGTAAAGAATTTTATAAGTGACAATTTTTTTAAAAAATCCTGGCAAGGAAAAAGAGTCTTAAAACAGTAATCTTTATAAATACTATTTACATTTAAAATCTTTAAAGTTATAATAGGTCCACTATGAATGATCTCAACTTCATTATCAAGGTAGCAATGGATATCACTTATTCTCAAATATGAAAAAAAGACTACTTTTGAATCTAAAATGATAATAGAGCTTTTTTCCTTCATTTTTCTACCTGAAGAGGCTTAAGTCTGAAGATTTTCATTTGTCACTGAAAGCAGAGCTTTTTAGAAAAGTAGACCAAAAATGAAAGCAGTTACATAGGTTGTCATAAATCTCTTAGGTATTAAGCTCATGCCTAGGAACAATTTAATGAGACTGAACGTCCTCTTTTATAATCAGAAAAAATACAGTCTTATAAAAATGTCCATATAATACTTGAGTCTGTTCTAAGAATTACTTTATGGAACCAACTAGACCACATACATAAACATATAAAGTTGCTTCCTGCATGGCACAGAGGAGTTGGCATGCAGAGTGCACACCAGCGGTTTTATTCAGCGCCTGATTACATCTTTAATTTAAAATGATGGGAGGGCAAGTAACAGAAGAGCATCAAAATTCTTGTAACAAAGTCTACATAATCTATTTGATGTTGTTGGGAAAACAGCATATGCTTCGGGTAATTGCTAAAACCTCAAAGGATACTTTCCCAATTACTGACAGTGAAAGCAAATGATACAAAACCTCACCACTACCTGTGGTACTGATACACCCACAGGTATGGATGGAACCACAGGTACATACTCAGAATGATTAAGGGAACCCTTAAGTAGTCATGGACCCTTAAAAGCCTGGTTCAACCTTTGCAATGACCTTTTGCATAATTAGATGTGACAGACACTCGAAGACAGCCACCTTAACTTTTTAAAGAAAAACTGGCTCCTCCTTATTATCAGCAGCTCCCATTGTTTGGTGGCTTAATTATCCAAGTAGCTTTCTAGGACTTCAGTGGGCAAGAATGATTCCAGAGACGGAATGTGCCATGAAACCCTCTGAACGAGAATCCTACACTCATGCTCCTTAGTCATAACGTGCTTGGTGAAGAAAATGTAAGTGTGTAGGATGGAAATTTACTGGGGCCAGATTGCAAGATCCTTGAGCAGGAGGGAGTTTTCATGTGAGATCTTCAGTCACGTGTGTGGTACGAAGGCCAATCAATAATAGTTGTAACTTTTCTACAGCTCTGCTTACCAATTTGGGGCCAGTAAGATTTATAGAGGTTGGAGGTTTGCTAAGTAAGAAAAATGGAGGTAAAATGGACAAGAAACTGATAGTTCATAAGAATCTAACTGCAAGAAAAGACTCATATGGGATGGGAGAGGCAGAAGTAAGAAGAGAGGAGAAGGCTGACGGATATTTTTAAAAAGTTACTTTCTTGTTATGTCAAGACTTTTTGGAGTAAGTTAATTAAAGAAAGTGAGATAGGAGTTGTTGTGGTTAGAAAATGGGATATCTGAGCCAAGATTGAAACTCTTAATTGGTTAAACAGATTTTAACTCTATTTCTGGTTCTACCTTATAAATAGATTTTGTTATTGAAAGGAAAAGTTATTAAAAACTTACTATGGGCCCACTACATACTGTATTTACATGGTACCTTTTACTTTACCAATCATTTTTATACATTAATCCATTTAATCAACCCTAATTACATCATGCGTTTAATATTATTTTCTCCATTTTACAGATGAGGAACTTGAGGAATCTAGGGCAGATTGGAAGGTAATTAGTGGCACTAAGATGGCACTGTCCTTGAGAACCTGCATTCCTAGTTCTCACTGCTTGAAATATCACATTTGGTAAATTACTCAGCATTTTGAGTTTCCAGTCATCTCAATCTGTACAACAGGGATATTTCTTGCTCCCCTCCCAAAAGATCCTGAAAATGGTCTTTAACATTTGCAATCCTATTTACTCTTCAATTGTTAGAATCATAAAACAGGTATATTGTCATGCTGTTGTTCTTCGTTCTAGACAAAATAAAAGGAAGCGAGTTACATAGGACTGAAAGGATCTGGTGATTAACAGTATGCTAGCTGGTGTCCTACACCACTGTGCAAATGATAAAACTCCTCTAGGATTATCAAGGTAACTTGTCTTATTAATTCCAAGAGGGTGTATGATGACAAGTCAGGCTCTGAGCAATTTAAACTTTAGAATTCAAAGCTCGTCTAGTCTGCCTTCTTCCACAAAGGAAAACAATTTGGGAAATAAATTCTTGCTCAAGTGTTAGTGATTCCTATGTATATTGCCTTTCCCAGCCAGAAAAAGTAGGCTAAAGAAATTAATGCATAAGAGAATGATCTGCAGTAGCTCTGCCTGAAAATAAAGCTAGGACTGCATGAGGGTGATGGTCTGGTTAGCCTCAAGAAAAAAGGAAATTCTGCCATTTGCAACAACATGGATGAACCTGGAGGACATTGTGTGAAACAAACCAGACAGAGCACGACACATATGGCCTGACCTCACTCACATTTGGAATCTAAAAAAGTTATCTTGCAGAAGTAAAGAATAGATTTGTAGTTGCCAGAGGCTGGAGTGCTTATGGGGGAAAGCCAGGATGTTGGTTAAAGGATAGATATTTACAGCAAGATAAGAAAAATAAGGGCAAGCCATTTATTTGTACAGCCTAGGGACTATAGTTAATGGTGATATATTGTACTGAAAAATGTAAGAGAATGGATGTTAAGTGTTCTTACCAGAAAAATGATAACTGTTAAGGTGATGCATTGTTAATTAGCTAGATTTAACCATTCTGCAATGTACATATACTTCAGAACACTGTGTTGTATACAATAAATACCTGTAATTTTATGTCAATTTAAAATAAACTTGAAAAAATACAGGCAAAAAAGCTGTTTTTCTTGACTAACTCAATATTACTAAAAATCACAAAATTCCTTTCTTACCAAATAGAAGGATGGTACCTTGAATTTCAGGTGACCAACTCCAGCACCATTTTTGTGAGCTATCTTACCATGATAGATTTCACCCTAGAAATTAACTAGTCTAAAAGTAAATATATAGTCTATGTAGAAATGCTCCATACCATCAAATTTGCCTTGCTAAATTTGACTGTTTTCATTTAGACTCTTTTTCCATTTGCTTATTTTCTGTAGAATAATGAATAGGTTTTTTACAGCCAAGAACTTTCTAGAAGATGATGTTGTTCTTTCACTAAATTTCTTTTTCCTATGTTTTTTTCTTTTCTCAGCAGTTTGATCAAGTTTGATTTAAATTCTGGCTTCTAAAAAGACCCAATTAGTTAATTAAACAACAAAGAATCATATTCCCCACACTATCAAGTTTGATTTGTTCCACACTAATAAAATTGCCCAAGAAATATTTGAATTAAAAAAAGATAAACGGGGCAGTGCCTGTGGGTTAAAGGAGTTGGGCGCTGGCCCCGTATACCAGAGGTGGGGGGTTCAAATCAAGCCCTGGAAACAAACTGCAAAAAAAAAAAATAAATAAATAAATGAATAAATTGCCCTACATGTATAATAATAATCAATGGCTCTCCAATTTTTTCTTTCTCCTTTTCTTAGTCTCCTCCTCTTCTGGCAGTGGAAGCTGAGTGTAAGGACAGGAAATTAGCATAGAAGTAAATATAACCTTTTATAAAGTAGCTTGGAGGTTTATAAAACTATACCCTAATAAATAGTGCCAATGCTCTGAAAATGGATGTTCTGATTAATTATATTTTCTCATAAATTTAAAGTAAATTAGGGAGAAAAACTTCTTAAAATTTCAAACCTTCTTTAAAATCTTTTGAAATGATTTAGTCCTTTTCTTAGCTTTTTAAGTACAATCTACGGGGGAGAATGAATATATTCGATGAGTTAGATTGTATGAATCAAGAATCTTCATGAGTAAATAGCAATTCTTATTATACATTTATAGGGTGGTTTAGGAATTAGGAATGATTATATTTAATGCTTAAGAAATGCCATAGAAGGTTCTTTTCTGAAAAAATCCTCTAAATTTATTGTCTGTTTATCACTTGCTTGTTCTCTCACTTTTCTTCTTTCAAATATGAGTGTTACGAAAAATTCTGAAGGACTGAGAATTATAGTTAATCCTATTTATAATAACTTTAAACCAACTTTATAAGTACAGACTATTTTCCATTATCATGAGCTAAATTATTTTAATTATTATTTAACCCTTACACACTTATTTCCTAACTTCCCTCAACATGATTGCTTATCCTATTTTTTAACCCATTTTGTGACAAAAAATGTATTCATTATGTACTGTGGTACAAAACAACTATTCACCACATGTGTTCTTTTGCACTGCCAATTAATTGCAAAAGCTTCTTATTCTGATCTTGGTACCTGATTTCAGGCTCTTGAGACTCTAGATAACAAGTGAAAACTCATGACTTTTCATGTAAGTACAAATTGTAAACAGAAATTAAAATATCATTCCCTGAATATTTACCACATGTATGTATGTGTATGCCTTATATGTGTGTATGTGTATATTACTGCATGTATGTGTACACATCTATACACATATGCACATACCTACACACACATGTAAGGTATTATTAATATCCATTATGTCCCTGTGAGATAATAATTATTATTTGTGTCTCTATAAATACAAAACTGATGCTCAGTAACCAGAGAATTAAGTTCCAGTATGAGCGGGAGATGACACTGTCAGCTGGAACTATAAGAAATGGACTCTTCTAGGATTAGAATTGGGTCTTAGATGGGGGTTACATGAAACACATTTGAAGGATATTAAAACTACACATCCCAGAAGGATATCATGGCAATTTAAAAGTTTGAAGTGGAGCTCTCCTTTCAGAATTCCAGACAGACCAAGTGTCCTACACATAAAAAATATAAGCAATGATTTTGGAGTGAATATGTGTATGTGGCACATATTTTATACACGCACTTTATTTGTTTATTCATTTATTTGGCACTCAGGTAAAATCCTGTAAAACAAAGAAACTCACCCAAACTTTCTCAATGCTACCCTCTTTTTCTAAATTTCCGCTGTCGATTACTCTCTATGTTCTCTTTATTGTTGACCTATCTCCAGTGTCTTCAAGTTTTATAAATAATAGTAAGGTCTACAGTGTTACTGGCTTAAAAACAGAATTTAGGTTAAAAAACAAAACAAACAACCTCCGCTCCCCATTTAAGATGATGATGGCACTGGTAAAGGAAGGGAAGAAACACTGGAAAAGAGAGAGCTGAGTGGAGAAGTGCGACAAACACTATGTACAAACTCTGCCTACGGCGTAGCAGAATCCTGAGCCTGGCAGTGCAGATGCGTAAGCAAACTGACTAAGGCTAAAAGATCTGAACAGAAAGTTCAGCTGTTGTCCGAACCTTTGGAGACAACATATTGATTTAATTGCCTCAAATAAGCAACAATAACAAAAAACCCACAACACTCTTTTGTAGAATATAATAGAATTCAAATTCTCTACAATAATTCAAATGTCCAGCATACAATCCAAAATGACTACAGATACCCAAAAAACAGAAAGATGCTACTAACATGTAAACAGAAATCAAAATAAACTGGGTCTTTTGAGACTTAGATGCTTAAATTAGCAGGCAAGGATTTTAAAACAGCTGTTAAAGCCATGCTCAAAGATGTAAACATTTACACTCAAGATCAATAGGGAAATAGAAGATGACATGAAAGAAATAAAAGGAAACCAAAAAAATATAATTCTAACACTTAAAAACACAGTGTCTAAGACAGAAGGTTGTTGTGGACATAACATTTAAGCATTTGCTTAAATAAATATGAATACATTTAAACATGCCAGCTTCACATTTTAAGTATGAAAATGGTACAAACTGAGCTGAACATTATCTTTATGCATTCTTGGTTATTGCAAATGGCCCTTTTCAGACCTGGTGGTAAAGCATTCTTCTTCAGAAAGAGAATGGACAAGGCAAAGTAAATTATACTGGCAACCCTTCACATGTGCTGCCCACCAGCCAGACACATAAAATCACAATCTTCTTCATCACATACATGATTTGATTTGCCTGCAGCGCTGGCAGCCTGCAAAAATAATGCATATTCTATATATTCCATTATGACAAATTAACATTAATGACTGGATCTAGTCAAGATTATAGATTATAGATGCAGTATAGATGCAAAAAAAAGTGAAGGGTATGGACACTTGTGAAGGGTGTGGACATTTGTGAAGGGTGTGGATAGTCAAGCCATGTGATTGGAGCTTAACATTACTGTCTAAACAACCAATAAACCAATGACTGATCAACCAAAATTCTTATCAACTTCTCTTTATTAAGTGGCAAGTCACAAGATGATCTTATTATATACTCTGTATTTATAATTATTCTGGTTTGGAGTGTTGCCAGAGAAAAGAATAAGAAAGCCAAGAGTTTGGTGAAAGATTGTCTTATTATTTCTATTTTTTTATTGTGTTAAGACAGTTATATTCTATACTTAGTTAATTTAACATGTACCCTTGTAAAATGCACCGTAGGTGTGGTCCCATCAATTACCCTCCCTCCATCCATCCTCCCCCCACCCCTCCCCTCCCTCTCCTCTTACCCCTTCTTCTTGGGCTATAGTTGGATTATAGCTTTCATCAAAGCTATAAATTGGTTTCATAGTAAGGCTGAGTATGCCCTCAGAATGGGAGAAGATATTTGCAGATTATGTCTTTGACAAAGGTTTAATAACCAGAATCCACAGAGAACTCAAACATATTAGCAAAAAGAACAAGTGACCCCATCTCAGGGTGGTCAAGGGACTTGAAGAGAAACATCTCTGAAGAAGACAGGCACACGGCCTACAGACACATGAAAAAATGCTCATCATCCTTAATCATCAGAGAAATGCAAATCAAAACCACTTTGAGATATCATCTAACCCCAGTAAGATTAGCCCACATCACAAAATCCCCAAACCAGACATGTTGGCATGGATGTGGAGAAAAGGGAACACTTTTGCACTGTTGGTGGGAATGCAAACTAATACATTCCTTTTGGAAAGATGTTTGGAGATGACTTAGGGATCTAAAAATAGACCTGACATTTGATCCTTCAATGCCTCTACTAGGTATATATTTGGAAGACCAAAAATTACTTTATAACAAAAATATTTGCTCCAGAATGTTTATTGAAGCCCAACTCATAATTGCTAAGTCATGGAAGAAGCCCAAGTGCCCATCAACCCAGAAATGAATTAATAAATTGTGGTATATGTACACCATGGAATACTATGCAGCCTTAAAAAAGATGTCTTATTATTTCTAGACTAACCTGCAGGTACATGTTCAGACACTCTCCTTCTCCTCAACCCCAAATATACACTGTATACATAGCTCACTGATGAAGTTAGTGCACCCTATGTAATTACTGCTCTGTAGCCTGCATTTCACATCTTATTTAAACTTCTTGAGAGTTGGTATCAAGTATCACTAGTTTTCATGGGGCAACAGGCAACCACATGGAAGGAATCTCTCAATTTGAACCTCCCTTCCAGACCTCAACAAAACTGACACGAAAAATGAAAAATGAGGAAAGAAGTTTTATAAGTGATCTAAGGCAATGTTAGTCACCATGTACACTATTAACAGGAACCAGAGTGCTATTTTGCAAAATGAGATACCTCATTTCAATCGTTAGTGTAATTTTAACCTTGTATACTGTAGATACGAGATAAGTTTCTTCACTTCAGAATCCCGGTTTTAAAAATCACCTGAAATTAAAGTTAATAAGAACAAACACGAAACTGCAGAAAACTTATCCTAATCTCTTCTGATAATTTTAAGGTATTTCCAAACCTCACTGAAGATTCTAAGGCATTTTCCTAAACAAATACACAGTCCCCCCAAATTAAGAGGCAAATTAATTAAGAATGCCATTGTTAAATATGATTATGAGAAATTGTCAATAAGAAATATTGAAAAAGATGAGCTTTTAATCAAATTTTTCCTCTGTGTCTCTCATACTCTCTATGAGAGAGATGATTTGAGGCTCATGCTCATACTAGTTATCTGTACAGAAATATTTCTAGGTTAAAGAAGATTAATCCATTAAGCTTGCACTACATGAAAATATCTCCTTCATGTAATTCCATGTTTATGAAACATTCTGTAGAAATCTACCTACAAGTACACTAAACTTTTACTAGATTAACATTTCTGTTCTTATGAGGAGTAAAATAAAAAAAACCTAATATTTACTCAGCATGTATTATATTCCAGAGAGGGTCTTATGCACTTTTTCTACTATACAGTAGAGTCTCAATAGTCGATCACCTCCCTACATTGACCACCCCCTTTAGTTGACTTACTTTTCACAGACTAGGTATGCACCACATGCAGCATAGTAGGTCTAGTTCCTTATATTGACCACCTCCCTGTGTTGACCGTGGGTGGTCAACTTATAGTGGTTCTACTGTATAACTTATGTAATTCTCACCAGTCCTGAATAAGTATTATATTCATTTAACAAATGGGAAAATTAAATTTAGAGAGATTAAATTATGTCTCCAAAGTTACCCAGCTATTAAATGGTAAGGTTGAGAATTAAATTTCATTCTTTGAAGTTAAAAACTCCATGCTCTTTCTATTCCATCTATAAATTGGTTAAATACCATTTTGATCTATAAATCAATTTCTGACATCCTTGCTTAATGTAAACTACTATTGCAGAACTTACTTGTCCTATGCAGGACTGATACAATAAAAAGTCTAACTTGTTCAAGCTGTTCAGACTAGACACCATGTCTTCTAGTGGAAAATTCCAACAGCCAGGCTTCTAGCGTCTGAGGCAAAACGTCAAATATCTGCTTGCTCATTTGACCTAACTCTAGACAGAATCAATTTAGGTCGTTTGTCACTAATTAATATGTGCTGAAACAATGTTCTAAACATTCAGGGTTTATAACCTTTTCATTCTGCATATCTCAGGGATACCAGAGTACAGTCACCTCTTGATTAAGTTGGATGAACAAGTTAACCTTTGAGCTACAATTTAGCACATAAAAAAGGGTGATATTGATAAGTAATGGAGTCAGAAAGAAAAGAGATATTTTTTAAAAATCCCCAAAGAACAAATGGATATGAAAGCACTTGAACACCTCTTGTACTAAGAGCAGAATTTTCAGGACATAAGCAGCCTTAATAAATGAGTAGCCATTAAATGAAAATGTGAAGATGGCACAATCTTAAGAAATGCTTTTGCCTGATCTCTTGCCCCTGATTGCTCAAATGGCTGCTATTTGCACTTAAGAGCATAGTCGCCCTGGCCCATTCATTCACGCTTTCCTGGAATACATTCAAGATGGCCAGAAAAGCACTTATTAGATGGAAATAGCACTGAAAATTGGGGGAATCTGGACCTGCAGGAGTAGGAGATCCCCAAAATTGTTGAGCAAGAAGACAGAGTCAGAGAACAAGGATAAGGCAGCTGTACTCATGTTCTTTGGGATAGAAATTAAGGGCCAAAAAGTAAATGGGGAAATAAATTTTTAAGAATAGATATTAGGGCCGTGTATAAGGACTGCTTTCAATAAAATCAATGCTTTATGGACTAATTGGCAATTTAGAAGCTGGCATCTCTTTGATCATTAGTGAAACCACTGCAGAGCTGAGCTTCTAAGCAACTCTTAGAAGCCCCTTTTGTATTTTTCCTGGTGTTTAAAGTCAGAACCTATTTATCTAAGGTAATATGCAGTGGTCTAGATTACTGGTTATGTTTGATCTGAGATGTGGCTGTTTTGTAAAGGATTAACAAACTACAAAAAATCATATTTTTGAGAGATTTCATTAACAGATACGTTTTAATGCTTATCTACAGTAGTAGCAGGCATAGAAGCTAAGTGAAAAATTTCCTAAATTTCCTGAAAATTATCAACCATGTTGAGTTCAGATAAACATGGTATGACTTTAAGCTGGAATGAGAACAGAACTGAGGTATGAGCTAAATTTTTACTTTCAAACATCAGCCTAAAACAGGACATAGGCTAGTCAGTCCTGAAGTAAATGCCTTATTCCTAGGACACATGTCCCTGCCATTCCTTTGATCCTTACCAAGCGTTCTTTTTCTCCACATATTTGTATTATCATTACACTGCTGATCATCTGCTGAGCCCCCCTTGCCCATGAGTGATATTGGTTAAATCACCTCTTCTGATTCCCCTGAACCTACTCTCTAG